>CATIWM010007835.1:0-33818 GCA_949671775.1 Mallotus repandus | reverse complement strand
TATTAAAAACCCCCTTTGAATTTTTGTTGTATAATTCACTAGCTAGTTTCCAAAAATTATTGAAATATTCATATGGGCTTGCAAAACCACATTTATTGGACCGTATTTATATGAACTTTGAGAAGGTCGAAATATTAAAATCAAGGGATTTTTTCATAAATGTCCCAAAAACTCAAGTCAACAATTAAAATATTTAATTTTTTTAAAATTATTAAAATACACCCAAAATAAAAAATACAGAAATATAATTACACGCGTGCATCCAAAAACGTAAATAATAAAAAACAAAAAAATTATAAAAAAAAAAAATTCAAACTCCATGGAAGCCACATTAGCGGAGAACCACCCATAATAGCAAATCAACCTATATGATCATCACCCAACTAATTCCCAAATCACAATTCATGATGATCTTCTTACTGAGCTCCACTCTATCCGTCAATCTTATGATGCTCTTCAGTGGAAATCTTCCATGATTGAGGAATATCTCATTATCGTAAAGCAAGAGAGGGACGATGCAATTAACAACACTGATCTCAAAGATTACCATCTCATTCTCACAAAAGCAACAATGAAGATGATCGTATCTGTACGATTGATGATCGATGTTTAATTCTTGTTTTGATCGAATGTAGCGCCTAGCGTAGTGGTGTGTTATTGTCTGTTATCAAGTGGGTATGGCTTTTTTAGCTACAAAAATGGTGTCTCCATTGGAAACTAAACATTAACGTTTGGGACGATCCATCTTTTTTTTTTGAACGAGATCCATCTTTTACTAAGTGGAAAAAAAAGATCCTCATGTCACTTTACACTGTCATGAATCTGTTGAAGGTACAATCTTTATTCATTTTGTTTTATGTAGGTGGTATTTGTTCTTAATTCTTGATATTAATTCAATGATTTAAGCAACTGGGCGCTTATTTGAACTGAGATTTGATATGTAGAATTAGGTTGGATTTGATTTTTTTTTTTAAAGTTCTCAATTTGTAAATTTTTTATTTTATTGAACTTGAAAATCAAATTTTTTTCTTCTTGCATTGATCATTAGTTTATATGGAGCAAATACTTTTGTGTCCGGTCTTACAAGTTTTTGTTTCTTACGCTAGTCCACATATTGAAATGAAAACTTTTTTTTAGTACGAACAGGATCACTTAGGTACTGGTGTCGACGCAATAAAGTTGATCTAAGTCTGCTGTTTTATTCCATAGTTGGTGCAGTCTGCATATGTTATTGTAATGAAACACCAAGAAAAAAAAAACACACACACACACACACCAAACCGACCATCATCATTTTATAATAGCCGTTTGTGATAAAGTGGAATAAACTGAGTAGTTTTTTTTGGTACAGGAGTTGACAAAGTGTGTTTGTTTGTTTTTTTTACCTCTTAAATAACAACTCCACTTTGAATAGCAAACTGAAACTAATGGGGATATGTCTAATTAAATCGATATTTGCATTATTGTTGTTGAAGCATAAAAGAATGTATAGCCTAACCTTTCCAAAATATAAATGCTCTATTCATTTATTATGCAGGCTTGTAATTATATGCTGACTAGGTTAACCCCTTTGATTTGGATACTAGATTAAAAAAAAACTATAGAGAGACAATTAAATAGAAATAAAGCGAGTATAAATAATGGAAGATATGATGCGTTTTGGGTTTCTTTTTTTTGTTGATTTTTTTCGAGAAGTCATTGATGAGTTTTTCAATATATATGTTAATTTTATATATGTTTTTATTTTGTTTTATTATTATTATAAATATATACAAAGCATTATAAAAATAACAAAAACATATGAAATTATCAGTCGTAATATTTCAATTAATTAATTTTAAAAATAAATTGGAAACCAAATATAAACCAAAAGGATACAAAAAAATGAATCGGAAACTAAAAATAAACAAAAAGGATACAAAAAAGGGAATAAAAAATAGATTCAAAGAAAATCAAAATAATAACTCTCCTTATACTATGGAATATTTGGACATAAAATAAAGATTGCATAAATACAACAAACGTACAAAAAAGAAACTATGTGCAACTACATTGCCATTAATAAACAAAAATTGTATTAGAAACCAAAAAAATCAAAATGATACCAAATTAAAAACAAAAAAGTATTAGAAACTTAAAAAAACCAAAACGATACCAAATTACAAATGCAACATAAAAACCGTAGCATCAAAATAATAACTCAAGTTTAACTATGGAATATTTGGACATAAAATAAAGATTGCATTAATACAAGAAACATACAAAAAGAAATTATGTGATACAACTACATTGCCATTGATAAAATAAAAAAGTATCAAAAACCAAAAAATACCAAAACGATACCAAATTGTAAAAAGGTATAAGAAACCAAAAAAAATACCAAAATGATACAAAATTATAAATTCAACATAAAGCGGCAGCATCCTCTTATGGCACAACAACGCCACAAAACTTAAAAACTGTGAACACCCTCGATTTGATCGGCCAGCAACAAAAGCCCAATAATGAGATAGTATGAATGTTGAATGTAATAAGGCCCGAAACTTTCTTCAAAAATGCACTCGAGAGCCTAAAATACCTAGTTTAAGCCCAAAACCCTTAGTTAAGCCCCAAACACCAAATTCAAGCCCAAAAGCCCATTTGGCCCAAAGGCCTAAACCATGCCTGGGCGAAGAGGCGATCGCCTCTTCTTGGACATCGGTGAGGCAACGCTTAATCAAAGAGGCGATGCCTAATCAAAGAGGCGGCGCCTCTTTGTAGCTGACCTCTGTTGCATTAAATGTCATTTATGATAGCATTAAACAAAAGTGGACCCACCATATCACATATCTGAAGATTTATGCGGAATGGGAACTTTTAAGGTAGGAATAAGGCTGGAAAGAGAGAAGCAATGACAAAGAAATGCAAGGTGGATATTTGGCTTGGATTTTTAAGAAATGAAAAAGGCAAAAGAGGGAAGCTTAAGAAGGGGTTTGGAGCTGGTCTTTGGGGGAGATTGGCATTTTGAGAAAAAAGAGAGGCTAAGTTTTGAAAAAAAAAAAAGAAAAAAAAATGTTCTTGAGGAAAAAAAAAAAGAAAGAAAGAAAGGAGAGAAAAAAGAGGAAGTAGAGTTCTCTTAGCTTAAGAATCCATTTTCTTGAGAAGAAGGAATGAGTTCTTACATTCAAGATCATTTAAAGCAACAAAACAAGCTTTGAGGGCTTAGTTAGGAGCACAGAAACTGATCAAATTAGTAAGAGTCATTATTTTCAACTTTTAAACTCCTTGTTTTACATAAAGCTTTATTTATTGGTTTTATTGCTTGTTTTTGTGTTTATTGTGCATTAAAGGTTACATCCATGCCATGAATATGTGAGATACTTAGTATTAGACGTAAATCTTTGTTTATTTGCCTCTAGTTCGATTTTCTTAAGACTTAAGAAACTTGTAGCTTGTAGAATCTCTGTTGAAAAGGTGACGCCTCTTCAAAGAGGCATCGCCCCTTCGTGTTGAGGTGACATTAGGTTGCCCCTTTGCCTGGAGGCAATGCCTCATCAAAGAGGCATCGCCGCTCCAACAAAGCTGAGCTCAAGTTGGCCTGAATTTGTAACATTTGTTTTGTATGATTCGAGTTTTTCATGCATTTATTACATGTTATATCCTCAATTTTTTTATGTAATTATCATAATATTAGGTTTAACTAAGAGTTTATTTATGTTTAAATAAGTATTTATGTCAATCTCGTATAAATTTAACTTGATTTCTTTTATAGGCACCTCAGCCCCCTCTATTTGATCTGGACGCTGAAAACTCCGAAAGACAGGAAATAAAGGATGACCAAGAGACTCTGTTCGCAAAACTGGTGATCTGACAAAATATGGATGCTTCAGGAGGTGTGGAAAAGACCGAGTGGGCCAAAAGCATGAGCAAGACCATGGCCCAAATTCAAATGATGATGAAAGAAAAGGGAATCGACTCCCCCATGGATTACACTGATTTGGATTTAGATGAAGGCGTTGATCCTTTACCTCAAAAGTTTAAGTTTCCTGACATACAGAAGTATTCAAGGACCGATGATCCTCATTTGCACCTAAAGCAGTGTGTGACCTATATGAGGGTGACAGAACTAACCAAGTCTCAAATTGTCAAGCAGTTCCCCTGGTCTTTGGAAGGTGCTCCGATCCATTGGTACTACACTTTAGAGCCACATGTGTAGAGTAATTGGAAAGAACTTTGTGTTGCATTCATTAAGCAATATGGTTTAAATTCCCCAATGGAGGTATCTCTAAGGGATTTGTAGAATATAAAATAGAAGTTCAATGAATCCTTTGCTGGGTAGTTAACTAGATTGAGGGGAAAGCTCTCACAAATGAAGCATAGACCAGTAGAATCCGATTAATTGATGATAGTGATAGAAGGGTGTGTTCCATTGCTTTCTAGGAAGCTGAGGGATTTAGGGATCATGAATTTTAAGGAGTTACATAGATTTGGGGTACAGAAAGAGTCTGACTTAGCGCAGGATAAGAAATTCTTCAGCAAAATATCTGCAGGCAGAGAAGGGATAGGGTCCAGTAGTGGGATTGGACAAAGCAATAATGTACAGATCAATGTCATCGAACAACCCTAGAGATTTTTTAATCTGGGAAGACCTCTTTTCAAAGTCCTGGAGAAGTTGATTGAGAACAAACTAATACAACCTTTACCTCAAAAACCACCTTTCCCAAATGTCGACCCAAAACTATATTGCAAGTATCATTAAATCATCGGACATACCACTAATGGCTGCATTCATCTGAAACACGAGGTTTAAGATTTAATTGATTCAGGAAAAATCATTGACCCTGAAACTAGGAAACCTAACACCCGAAACAACCCTTTACCCAATTATCATAATGTGCCACCACTAAATCCATGCATTCTAATAATCAACACTGGCTTGATAGAGGAACAAGTCCTTAATTGCTTTGTTGATGCCACACCCAAATCCCCAAAATCTAAAACCAAAGACCTAAATCTAAACCAGTAGCTTGTGGAATTTCAAGTGAATATTTTAGACATTTGGAGTTTTGATGATGAAGAAGAGGGACGGGTTGATTTTTGGAAGGATGATGAAGAAAGAAAGATCTGGCCTACTATAAAAGATGAGAAAAAAGAAGAGGAAGTGAAAACTGCTGGGTCAGAAGAAGAGAAAATAGGCTCAAAAGAAGAAGTGAAGGAAAAGGAGAAAGTTGATGAAGTGAAACCAAATGAGAAAGTCGTTGAAGCCAAGAGAGATGAGAAGACTCTCGCCAGTGTTTGGGAGCTGATGATGCACTCTAAAGCCTATCAAGAGACACTGATTATGGGCCTTGATCATAGGAAGATCCCTGTAACTCATACTCCCAATCAAATGGTGGACTCACTGACAAAAAGCCCTCAGGGGGCAATTATTTTTACAGATGATGACCTACCCTTGGTTGGCAGAGACCACAACAAAGCTTTATTCATAGAGGCCGAGGTGAAGGGAAAACTAACTTACTGTGTAATGGTGGATAATGGATCCACTATCAATGTATACCCTCTGAAAATCCTGCCTAAGTGGAGACTGGCAGTGTCCGATCTGAAGCCGTCTAAGGTAGTCATCAAGGCCTATGATGACATAAAAAGGCCTATTGAAGGAACCTTCAGGGTGTTGGTCAAGACATGACTCATTGAGGTTTGGGTCAACCTGTATGTCATTGAAATCCCCGTCACCTTTGCCATGTTATTAGGGAGACCATGGTTTCACCCATTGGGAGGAGTGCCATCAACTGTGCACCAGAAGATCAAATTTCTGCATGAGGGGAGAGTAGTCACTATAATGGTAGAAACTGAAGCTGCTATTACTGCTTTGAAGCTAGCTCCTAATAAAATTTTGTTTAGTCTGAGCTTTGAGGTCTGCATGAACTATGAGGATGAATTAAATCCAAAAATAGTAAGTATGATGAAAAATATGAACTTCATGCCCAGAATGGGATTAAGGAAGAACCAACAAGGCCCATTAGAATTTATTGAGTCGAAGGTCCCCATTTTGAAGTACGAATTAGGGTATCAAGAGTCCAAAAGCTCAAAGGCTAAAGCTAAAAAGCGGAAGGCACTATGGGAGACATTTATTGAGGAAGGTGCCAATTACCCTTATACCGGTAATCCTGAACCGTTGATGATAGTGGAAAAGTTAGTCCCCGAGTTTGAAATCTTCACTGAACATGTGAATGGGACCAAAGAATTTATAGTTGAGGAACTGATGGTGAAGGAACTGGTGCTGAATCTAGATCTAGAAAAGGACATCCCTACGGCGGAGTTGAAGGACGATGTGGATCAGGAAGGGGAGCATGACTTCGAGTCTTATGTCCTTAATTCTATAATAAATGTTTTCTATGATGATCTTGATATTTCTCTTACAAATATGTTTGAGACTGATGATCTTTTCTTTTCAAATTTTAATGCAATAAGATCTAACTTTGCCTATTTGTGTGATGTGTTTCCTAATGGTTATTTTGTTTGTGATTATCACTTCATGCATATGTTTGACATTAATGCAGTGTAAACTGAATCATTTAATTTAGACACATATGATAACCCTAAGAATATACTTATTGCTGGTAATTTGACTCATAATGAGAGAATAAAAATGGAAGAAATGTTAAGAAAAAGACAAAAAATATTTGCTTGGGCTTATGAGGATATGCCTAGGATTGATAGGGAAATTGCAGAATATAGAATCCGTACATATTCTCACATTACACTGGTAAGGCAAAAGAAGAGAAGACTAAGGCCGAAATGGGCTCTCTTGATCAAAAAAGAAGTGGAAAAGCAAATGAAGGTGAAGTTCTTGGAGCTAGTGGATGACACCTAGTGGCTAGCCAACACAATACTGATTTCTAAGAAAGATGGAAGGGTTAGGATGTGCATGGACTATTGGGACTTGAACAAAGCTTGTCCGAAAGATGATTTCCCTTCATCGCATATTGACACTCTAGTTGATAGTGTGGCCTCTAGTGCTATGTACTCTTTCATGGATGATTTCTTAGGATACAACCAGATTATGATGGCAGTGATTGCAAGTTGAAGACTTCTTTTACCACCGAATGGGGGGTCTACTATTATTTAGTCATGCCATTCGGGTTAAAAAATATTAAAGCTACCTATCAGAGGATGGCTACCACTCTGCTACATGACATGGTCCACAAGGAAATAGAAGTATACGTGGACGACATTATGGTAAAGTCTCAAACATGGAAAGGACACTTCGAGGCTTTAGAAAAGTTCCTAGCCAGGCCTAAAAAATAAAATCTCAGATTAAACCCAAAGAAGTGTGTTTTTAGGGTAACTTCTGAAAAGCTGCTGGGACAAACCGTCAGTCAGAAAGGAATAGAGGTGGATCTGGACAAGGTTAAAGCAATTCAAAAGATGCATGCGCCAAAGAACGAGAAAGAAGTCAGAGGGTTTATTGGGCTATTGTAATACATTAACAGGGTTTTTAGCTAAGCTAACTACCATATATGAGTCGATCTTCAAGCTCCTGAGAGAAAACCAACCAGTGATCTAGGATGACAAGTGTCAGCAAGATTTTGAAACTATTAAAAATTATTTGATGAATCCTTCGGCATCGAGACCAAGTAAACTTCTAATCCTGTATCTGGCAATCAAAAGAGAAGTGATAGGTGTAATGTTAGCTCAAGAAGATGACAGAAAGGTCAAACATGTAGTGTATTACTTGAGTAAGAAGCTCATACCTTACGAAGCCAACTACAATTTAGTGGAAAAGACATGATTGGCTGTGATTTGGACGACAAAGAAGCTCTGACATTACTTCCAGTTTTACAGAGTTCAAGTAGTTTCTAGACATGATCCCCTGAGGTATCTCTAGCAGAATCTATCACTTACAGGAAAATTAGCCAGATGGTTGGTCCTACTTATTGAGTTTGACATAGACTATGTGGCCAAGAAGGTGATAAAAGGGAGAGCTGTTGCATATTTTTTGGCTCAAAATCCCTTAGGCGATGAACAGGAATGGAAGCTAGAATTCCCAGATGAGCACGTAGGGGCAATAGAAATCCAAACCTGGATAATGTATTTCGATGGAGTGGTCAATAATAAAGGGGCGGGTATTGGTGTAATTCTGATCTCACCAGAAGGAGAGATGATCTTAATGGCAAAAAAATTAGAATTTGAAGTTACCAATAACCAAGCTGAATATGAAGCCTGCATCTTTGGTTTGGAAGCACTACAAAATGTAGGGGTAGAAGAAGTCATGGTATACGGGGACTTTATGCTAGTGGCTAAACAAATCTCCAATAAGTAGGAAGTGAGGGAAGATAAACTAAGATTGTACTAGGATTATTCAGCTACCATTTTATTATCCTTCACTAAATTCAAATTTGTTCATTTACTGTGAGAAGAGAATTAGATGGCAGCTGCCCTGACCACTTTAGATTTGACATGGGAATAAGGAAAACAGGTGGAGGTCAAAGCTCTTATTCTTGTAAAATCCTGAATCCCTTATTATGAAGAGATAAGAGTGATGCCAATTAACCCTGTAGAGAAACTATGGTTTTATAATTTACATCAATACTTAAAAACTGGACAGTTTCCCGAAGATGCTGATAGAAAAGAGAGGATGTCTCTCATGATGTTATCTTGTCAATTTATCAACCATAGTAGAATGTTGTATAAGAGAGCACCAACCGGAGTGCATTTGAGATGTATGGATAAAGATGAAGCCCAAAAACTTATGGAAGTGATTCATGAAGGAGTGTGTGGTTCGCATATGAATGGAACAGTGTTGGCTAAGAAAATAGCGCGTCAAGGCTACTTTTGGCTAACAGCAGAGGTGAACTACGTGAAATTTATAAAGAAATGTCATAACTGCCAAGCATATGGCAATGTTAGTCATTTACCCTCCATGGAACTTTAGGGGATGACTTCTCCATGGCCGTTTGCAGTATGGGGAATTGACATCATAGGAGAGATAAGGCCAAAAGCATCGAATGGTCATCGTTACATTGTGGTGGCTATTGACTATATCTCCAAGTGGGATGAGGCAAAATCGTATGCCACACTCGGATTAAAACAAATGGCAAGGTTCATTGAAAGAAATATAATCTATAGATACGAATTGCCTCATCATGTTGTCATTGATAATGGTATTTAGTTTCGAGCAAAAATGGCAGCTTTGCTAAAAGCATATAAGATTAAACATCATAGATCATCTCCGAATAGACCATAAGCAAATTGTACAGTAGAAGCTACGAATAAGAATGTGAAGAGGATCTTGTCTAAGATGATGGAAAACAACCGGGATTGGCCAGATTATCTGCAATTTGCATTATGGGGATATAGGACTACTACTAGGACATCGACTGGAGTTACTCCATATTCTTTAGTATATGGGTGTGAAGTAGTATTACCAGTGGAGGTGGAAATTCAGTCTAGCAGGTTCTTTTGGAATCTAAAATCCCCGAATATCAGTGGGTAGAAAGCCTATTATCACAGCTAACACTCTTAGACGAGAGAAGAGTAAAAGCCATGTATCACTCTCAGCTATATCAGAGGATAGCTCTAGCATACAATAAGAAAATTAAGTTGGGCAAAATCCAAGAGGGTGATTTGGTCTTAAAGTTGACTAGGCCGATCATGACAGATCCACGGGAAAAATTCAAGCCAAATTAGGAAGGTCCATATTTGGTGAAAAAGTTATTTTCCAAAGGCGTTGCTATCCTGTCTTATCTAAAAGAAAATGAGTTCAGAGAGCCCATTAACCCAGAAAAGCTGAAGAAGTACTTTATGTGAAGTCCTGCTAGGGAGAAACTTTAAAAGAGGCTGCCTAGGCAAAAGTAAGAGATAGAAAAATGAAAATTAAAAAGTCCTACTGGATTGAAAACCTTGAAAAAAGGTCGTCCAATCAAAAATTAAGGGCGGTCTAAACAAAAATTAAGAACACGTAAAAGGGCAGAGAGTGAAAAAATAGTTAGTTGAAAAACTTGTAAGGGCAAGCTAATTAACGATAGGAGATATGTTAGAAGCAAAAATGTATAACCACCTTGTGCTTAAATTAAATGAAAATGATTGCTTTTATTACTGTTGAACATTGTGTTAAGTATTCATTACAAAATCCTTAACTAAAAAGAAAATTCCATCCAACATAAAGATTAAGTTACATAAACTAATTTTGCCTTCTTTTCTTTAGTTGAACACTCGATGTTTGCAATTCTCTTGTTCTTTTATTTTTCACAAATCCATCTTGTTCTGTTTGTTACAACTAAATCCACTCTTTGTACTGATCATTGGTAGACGGATCTCCATTGTAGTCGATGCTCCTCAAAATGGTCCTGCGAGGCCAGGTTTCTACCAAATAATCCAGGAAATTTTGAGAAAGGGGCCCTAGCTTGAACTCATAAACTGGTCCCATGATCAGTTGTTTCTGTCCTTATTGCCTACAAAGTCGAGCAAGATTATAGAAAGTGGTAAAATGAAGGTCGGCTATAGGAATACAGTAGGTGTAGGACTGGATGGTCACTTGCTGCAATCTCTACCAGCGGCACATCCACTGGATCAGAGTAGCAGGAAATGCAGACAATCAACTTCGCACATCTTTCAAAATGGGGGAAAGTCTTCTGGTACGACAGTGTTTGGCTTTATAATGCGCAATATACTTAGGAGGCTCGAGTAATCTCGACTTTTCATAGAACCATGCCTATAAAGATAGGAAATGAATGAAAGTGATAGAAAAATAAAAAATAAAAACGAAAATAAGGAGAAAGCTAACCTCATATAGTAGTGGACTCCCAGAAAATTGTCTAGTTTTGAAAAAATTATCCAGTTCGATGATGGTTTCAGTCAGGATAAGCAGAAAAAGGTTGAGGCCTGCTTCAACTTGGTCCAACACATGGAGAACTTTTGAGTCACAGTTGCCAGAAGGAGAAACGAGCAAAAACTGGGCGTATAAGCAAAGAACAATCATCTGAGGCCAGTAAACCTCGTTGCAATCAACAGTTACAGCCACCTCAAGAAGAGAGCTTATCAGAACTTCATTACCAAAGATATGGCAAAGTGAAGAATGAGGAGAAAGGTTAAAAAGCCTAACCATTTGGTATTGGATGGAATGTAAATCCAGGGTTTCGATCAGAGGAATTATAATTTCATGAGTGAAATCCATTAAAGATCCCAAGAACACTTCAAATTCCTCCGGTAGAGGGCATAACTCTACTGTGTTGAATGTGAAGACATGTTTCTGAGGATCCCAGAATTGAGCAAGAACATGGAGAAAAGGAAAATTGATCTTCCTAAAGTGCATAGATCAGAAAACCAATAGGTGAAATGGCTCCAATCTTGCCCAACTGCCACCATCCAAGCTTTTTAGTATCGGTTGTAGTTGTTTCAAGCTTCTTTCAGTCATATTGGGAGTTTGAGATTTTGTCTAGAGAAGGAAAGTGGAGAGAGATCATGCAAATGAGGAATTAGGGATTTTCAAGGGGAGTTAGGGATTTAAATAAGCTACAGACCTATGCCATAAAGGCGATCGCCCCTATTAAGAGGCGATGTCTCTGCATACTAAAGCGATTCCATATTGCCTCTTAACAAAAAGGCGACGCCTCTCTAACAGTGGGGGGACATTTTTTTTTTTTTCGTAGAAGTAATTGTACCGCACATGCAAGATTTAGTTATCAGAAAAAGGAAATTTTATAATTACTCTGAAATGCATCCATTCAATACAAAATAAAAACTAAAATTAGTGAACTATCCAAAAGGGGACAACAGTTCAATCGAGTAAGAAAATGATCCTATTCTACCAAATCTATGGCGGTCCCCTACTCGTCATCCCCAGGCTAGTCATCTCCCTCATCAGTAGGGTCATTGTAGATGGCGGGGTTTAGCAAGCGTCCAAGATTTTAGCAACTGCGACACTGTTTGAACTCAGGGCTCTAGGGAACACACTACCAAATCATAAAGACATAATGTGGAGATGAGGAGTCGTCATCTAGAGTAATAACTGGGACAAATCGAAGGTGGTGATAACTCGATTCTCTAAAAGAAAGTTAGCACCACAACCAAGAAATTATGGGAATGGAATACTAACTTCTTTTAGTCTTGTGTTCTTTAAAATTAGTTTATGAATTACTATCTTATTCCTTAATTACATGCAATTTCATATAAATTCTAATTGAACATCCATCTAGCACCAAGGCAACTAGTCATGAAATTACACATAAAAAATGCATTCATAAAGCGCAACGTCCCTAAATTAATCTAATCTATATCGATTTTAATTTAAAGTTAGCTAAATCTACATATTTTAAGTGAAATGGAAACTAAATGTGGGCCCAAATTTTAATTTAATTAGTGAGTCTAAATCTACAAATTTTAATTCTAAAGAAATGGGCCTAATTTAAAAGAAAATGGAAATGAATTAGTGTGCCTAATTATAATTATTTTAATTTAAATAAAATGATCTTAAATCTATTTATTTTAAAAGAAATGATTTAATGGGCTGAGTTAAGTCTAAATTTATTTTAAATTAGCTAAAGTGTGCCTAAAGTCTAAATTAACCTAAATGGGCCTAAATTAATTTTAAACTTAATTAAACCTAAATTTAATTTTAAAGGCATATTTTATTAGTGAGTTAGACCTACACATGGGCTTGTGGCCAAGCCCAAATAATAAAAATAAAAAAAATAATAAATCAAAAACAAAAATCCTGTGATTTTTCTAATCCTAATTTTAATTACGTGTAACTTAAAAATTAATCTAAAGCCACCATTGTTTTTAATTAAGGCTTACCAAATAAACCCTAATTTACTAATTGATTTTAGAAAGCAAAAAAGTAAATATTTTACTATTCCTATTATTGGGGCTATTACAACCTGCGTACAAATTAATTAATTATATGCCCAAAATCAAAAATAATACACAATATAAATAGCATGAAATAATAAAAACACAGAATAATAAAATAAAAAATCTACACATGATTACTACAGTGTTTTATCCATGGCATTCCATGGACATTCCTGGATTTATTCAGTTCAATCACATCTCCATGGCACAAGACATTTTCACCATCATCATTAAAGAAACAAAAAAACAAGAAAAAAATTATTAGAATAAAAATAAGGAATAAAGAAGAAGAAAATAAAAAATCACATGGAAATAAATAAAAAAATAAGAGAAAGGGATGGAATGTAGAGTAATGCAGTATTGACTAGCTCCTTAGAGACTTTGTTTAATTTACTGTTTGAATAAATCTGTCGTATTGATTTTCTCGGTTCTAAGGCTTTAATTGCTTTTCCAAAAGCACGTAAAAAAATCAGAAGAAAGAAAAAAGTTTTTTTCTGCGTAAACCCTATTTTTTTAGAAAAGAGAGAGCCTCATCTTCTTTTTTTATTTCTGTGTTTTTTTTTTGCGTCCCCTCAGCCTCTTTCTCAATTCTAAAAATGCCTCCCCTTTGCCTATTTATTTTCCTTTTTAACTTCAACCCCAAAAAACCACCCCTCCGTAGATTAGGTTAGGTTATTAGCAGAGAGAATATTATCACTCATTATCCCAAAAAATAACAATACGATAAAAATTTATTATTTAAATTGGACTAATAAAATTGACAGGAATTACGCTTATTTATTTTCTTAAATTAATTTTTGACCATTCAAAATTTAAAGAAATAATTTCAAAAAATAAAAATTGATGTCGAAGTCCAGTAGGAAGTGTGGAATTTCGACCGAAATTGTGCATTTCTAATCGAAAATACCTAATTTCGATAGGAATTATGCATTTTCGATCGAAAATGTCTAATTCCGATCGGTGATTTCTCTCTTTTTTTTGACTTTTAATTACGAAATGACCCTTAAAAGAATTAAAAACTTTACAATTGGGTCCTTAAAAAAGTTACAATTGAGTCCAAAAAATGCAATTAAGCCTTGAGATCTGAAATTCAAATACTAGAGACCTATTTGCAACAAATTTTCATCATTGGAGTCCTCGGTTGTATCCATACTCGACTATCCCAAAATTTGGTGCTTACAGTTGCCCCCCTTTATCGCTGTTTGCTTGACAAATTGCAACAAAGTAAATAAGCACACAATTTCAAAAGAAAAGAGTTAGGATACTTACCTGTAAATCTTGAGACTTCTATTTGTGATCGCTGCTTATGATGTTGTGCAACTTTATGCAGAATGCTAAAGCAAATTTCACTATAAGCCCTATGGGATGTCTAGTGAAGTGAATGGTGAAACTAGCTATATTCCCTATAGGACGTCTAGTTATGTGATAAATTTTGCTATATTCCCTGTGGGATGTCTAGCGAAGTGATGCTATAACTACTGTGTAGTGTCTAGCTAATTGTACTATATTCCCTGTTAGACGTCTAGTGAAGTGAAATTAGCTATATTCCCTATGGGACGTCTAGCTATATGTTAAATTTCGCTATATTCCCTATAGGAAGTCTAGCGAAGTGATTAGAAGAAATTAGTTATATTCCTTATGGGATGTCTAGCTAAAAGATTGATTTCACTATATTCCCTGTGGGACGTCTAATAAAGTGATTGATAAATTTTTCTATATTCCTTGTGGGACGTCTAGCAAAGTGAAATTAGGTATATTCCCTATAGGACGTTTAGCTATGTGATAAATTTTGCTATATCCCTGTGGGACGTCTAGCGAAGTGATGCTATAACTACTATGTAGTGTCTAGCTGATTGCACTATATTCCTTGTGGAACGTCTAGTGAGGTGAAATTAGTTAAATTCCATTTGGGACGTCTAGCTAAAAAAGTGATTTGAAGATGCGCCATAGTTCCTATTGAACGTCGAGCGGTGATGCTATAACTACTGTGTGGTATATAACAAAGTGAATTTGAAATTGAGTTATAACCACCATGTAGCTTATAACAGAGTGAATTTGTTATTTATGTTATAGCTGTTGTGTAGCATATAACGAAATGCAAATGCAAAAGTTAAATTTTTCTGGACTTTGTTGCAATCCTTCCATTGCTCATTAGCTTTAATCAGCTACAACCTTTTCATTGCTCGCCTTTGATGCTACAGTCCATAACTGCTTGTTATTTATTTTGAGTGCTTGAATTCTTTGTGTTGATTGCTTGGAATTTTCGTCAACTGACTTTGAATTTTTGTGTTGATTGCTTTGAGTTTCTGGCTAATTGAATTTCTCTGATGATGGACTTTGAATTCCTACTGATTGGCTTTGATTAGCTACCTTTATTGCTTGCCGACCTTGATTGACTTGATAGTGTCTGTGTTTTTTCTATATGCTGGGCATTTTCTTCTAAATTTGAAATTCCTGAACACTTGTTGAAGTTGAAGCTAGTTTCAACACGATGATTGTACAAAAAAGTACATTAAATTGAGCAAATTCATCAATTTATCATGAGGTTGTGTGCATTCAATAAATCTCATTAATTTTAATTTTCGTGACTACCCTTTATTTGCAATTTACAAAGTTAAAGGTATTGTTAACCATCTTGTGCTGAGAGTGTATTATTTACCAAGTGAAGAGCTAACTTTCACACCTAAATTCAGGGAGAACTTGCTAAACAAAACTTATGGAAATTGAGCATAAACAGATCAAATTTTGAGTATTAAAACAGTCTTTGATTTATTGATGTGCTTTACTTCCTTATCTAAGTACTCCCCCGCCTTTCTCATATTACTCAGCATTGATACCGTTGGAAAGGCCCTTCAGATACTCATACTCTTAAAGAGTATTGGAGTAAATAGAGAAGCTTTTAATGTGGTCCTCTTTTAGTATTCCCCCGCCTTTCCTGTATTACTCAGCGTGGATACCGCCAGAGGGTTCACATTAATACTCTTACTCATTTCTTAGCATTGGAGTAAATTATAAGTGCTTGCACTTATTTTGATTTTCCTCTTAGTATTCTCCCACCTTTCTTGTATTACTCAGCGTGGATACCGTTAAGAAATTTTGTACTCGTACTCATTCGAGCATTGGAGTAGATTTGATGCACATTTATTATTCCAAAAACTAAAATGATACTTTAAAATTCAAAAAATTTATACTGCAAATCCACAGATTTTATTTTTATGCATTCTTCACTTCATTTGGGTGCAAAGTAAGCATTAGATTGATTAGACTTTAGAAACTCCCAGCACAAAATCATCAACTGGACATCCGAATTCTATGACGCTAATAAAAGAGAGCCTTTAATATCAAAGTTCATGAGATAAGTTGTTTTTTTTTTTTTGCACATGATCTCATGAAATGGATGAGTTTACTTTTCAATTTTTGGAAAATTTTCTTTTTTCTTTTTTTGTTTCTTTGATTTTTTTTTTTAATTTTAAAGATGCACTTTATCACATAAACTAAAGGGATAGGGTTTTGTTACTTCCCTTGAGCACTCATCAGGATGTTTTTCACATAAGGTGATATTTTGATGAGTGATTGGTATTTGCCTTCTTGCTCGTTCTTACTATCATACTGGTTCTTTCTCCTTCTTCTTTCCCTTTTGTTTTTCCTACATAAAATACCATGAGTTAGTCAGGTATATTTGTATGTAAAGAAGTTTTATTAGAATGCAACTTCATTATTTTGCACTCTTCCCTTTTTCATTGTGGTGATGATGTCTTTGATCACATGGGTCTTAATACTCCGTTATTGAGGTCATGGCATAAGGTTGAGTCTGTCCTTCTATTATTTTCATTGATGCTATGAAAAAGAAGATCATTTCTCTTCCTAACATTCCTTGCGAAAAAGGTTTAGGAGTTAAAGGCCTTATTTTATTATCAAAAAAGTTTCAAAGTGCATTCATCTCAAGTTTTGAGTGCATTCTTCCCTTTTCTGGACTGGTGACTGTATTGCTAGTATGCTAGACCTTCTAACTAGGAGTTCTGCTCTGACTAGACAGGAGTTAAGAGAGGCTCTCCATGGATTCAATGATTTATCTTTGCTTGAGCATTCTCATAATTATCAAAGGTACATTCAGGAGCATCTTTTGCCTTCAATTTATAGTGGTAGGTTATCTTCTTTTGAGGCTTTAGGTGATATTCCAGATAATGCTCCAGATGAGGGTATAGTGATGAATATTGACTCTGAAGAACTTGAGCCTTCTATCCAACTTCTTGAGATTGCCTGAGATGAGGCCTCTATGAGTAAAATTGTCGGTGACATTTCCTTTCTAGATCAATCCACGATTTACTATACTATCACATTCCAGAGTTTCGTTTGAGCATAAGGTTCATCTTGATAATGTCACCCTTCCTATCTTCACTTGTCCAAACTCTGACTACTTTCCTGCACTTTTACAACACTAATTTTGAATGTTAGTAGTAGAGTATTTACACAACCTTAAATTGTCCCAAAGATCTTTTGCCATGTAAAATAAGTATCTCACAACAGATGTATGCAAGTGTATGCTTGATATATATGATATGCATGATCCTAATAACTCTTCTGTTTGGAGTAGGATTATGCTCGTAGCTTGGAGTGTGAGAATGAGGTGCTTCATCAGCAACTTGTAGATTTGAATGTCGGATGCTTCAATGTTAATGCTTCTGATATTAGATCTTAAACCAAGATAGAGGACAGAGTCCATGGCTTGACACTAGAGCTTTTTGATTGACTGATGCATCTGTATGCTTATAGTTTACTCTTTTCTGCCCCCAGAACCCTTTTGCTGACTCTTATACTTTAGAATTCCATCTTCAATCTTTGAATGCATATTTACTATTTTTTGCCCTAAATTGCCCCCCAGTTTCTGATAGTTTTATTTTATAGAGATGGTGATGCTAGGGTCATCAGTATTCTTTGGGAGTAGAGCCACCTGAATTCTCTAGGTACAAAAGGACACTAGACTTTACAAAATGAATCACAAAGGATGACAAGAAGAGAAAACAAAACTAAAATAGTGATCTCATAGCTCTGATTCTCTAGCTTACATTATGTTTTGTTTGTTCAATTCAGATACTTATGCAATATGATAAAGACGAACATACAATGTTTGAACAAAAATTAAAATTCAACTTTATTCATTCATTAGGGCTAAAATTAGAATATTCATTACATCACATGATACAACTCCTGGTATTAGCTTGAATATTTTCTTTCACTTTTATTTCTCTAATTTTTGGTTAACCCTTTTACTCATTCTTTTTTTTCTTCATTTTTCTCTTTTTTTATATTCTCCCGAATTTTTTTCTCTTCTCAGAAGTTGTACCATATGATATAGGAATGTTCTTTGAATTTTCATTTATGCCCATGTTGAATGAATCTAATTGAATTGAATAATGTCAAACATGCATATACGATCACTATTGTAATGCATAGTATTATCAGGATGCACATCACATAAGCAAGCTAAAATCAAAATTCATATCATCGATCATTAAAACCAAAAAACAGTTCTCAAGAAATTGAAAAGTTATTCAAAGAAAAAAGTGACAAGATTATTTAATATTCTAAATGCTAGAGATGTTAGGTCTTATGGTGGTTGTCTTTCTTCAGGTGGCATATACAACAGTTATTCTTACATTTCCTCAAGGACTTCCTCGATCACCTCTTCCTTGTTGTCATGTATTAGATTCTTAATTTCCTCAGCTTGCAAACCGTCATCATACAAGTCCACAAGTGTCTTAGGGTTTATCATTTGCAGTCTTTCTACTAGGTTGGGCGACAAATTTCTCACAATCATCCTTACTTGATATTTCTCAACCAACTTATTCTTCATCAACCCTGCCTTGTTCATGAACCTTATTAAGAAATATGAAAAAGATTCATTTGACTTTTGTTTAGTTAGCTCCAGGTCTCTAATAGACACCTCTAACTTGGTATTATACTCATACTGCTTCAGGAAAGCTGTGCACAATTCTTTCCAATCAGCTTGAATTGATTTTTCCAACCTATAGTACCAGTTCACGGCTATACCTTCTAAAAATAGTACAAATAACTTTGTCACTATAGACAATGGAGCTTTGGTGGTGTTTATAGTTGTTGTATATTGACTCAGGTGAATCCTTGGGTGTCCATGACCATTGAATTTCTATAACTGGGGCATTTTGAACTTGTCAGGTAGCTTGTCACCCCCCATACACATTATGTCATCGAAGTCAAATACGTACCCCATGCCTTATCTTCTTATTAGTTCCTCTACTTTAGCCATTATGTGGGCCAATGCTTGCATTTGCTTGGACTCAAATTCCTGAACCAGCTCAAGTGATTCTTTCTTAACCTTCTTAACCATGTAGTTTTCCACTTCTTCTACTTTTACATACACAGTAGGCATATTCTTAGCAACATTCAAGGGTTGCCCCCCAACATTATTAGCATTTGGATCATCTACAGGTAGTGAATTAGCAACAAGTGGTACTACATCAGTAAGTGCAAGTGCAGCAGCAGGCGCAGGTGGCAGTAATCTAGCTTAGGCTTATCTCAATTCATCTTGAATGATAGCTCTCATGTCATCCATCAAAGCTCCCTTAATGTCCTCTAAGGTCTAGTTTCCTCTTTTTTCTGGTTCCATTTCTTCTGCTTGGCTAGTTGGAGCTTGTATAGCTTCTAGGTAGAGTGGGTTAATAGGACTCTTTTTAAAATTTTTAAGAATCTCCTTAACTATGGATTGTTGACTCAAATCGGTTCAATAATCTGCCACTTTTTGTTGCCAAACACAGGAAGACCCGAATGAATCTATGATGGTTGTAGAACAAGGTGTTAGTATGATGCATGAACTATATGTATGCATGTATGCATGATGTACGTGCTATGCAACAAGTATCAAGTCAAGTGTAAACATACATCCTTTCAACCTTATTCTTCCCACACACATATTCAATGGCAAGTCTCTTTTCCTAGGATTTTTAGTCTTGGCCTTAATATCAATAGTGGATATCAAGAACAGACACGCATGCCAAAAGTCTCAAAGCAATAAAAGCATGGAAACAACATTTCTAGGTACAAAAGTATAGCTCAATCTTTATTATCCCAAATGGGCTTTTTAAAGTATGGGTTTGGACTTTTATAAATAGAAATACCTCATGGCAACATACACAAGTAAATTGGGTAAATCCTAGGGGAAGTTATTAAGTCACTACATGAGTTGAGTCCGGTGAAAAGGTCAAGGTTCCCTTAGCAAGATGCCCTCCTTTAAGACTTGAGTTACAGGCCAAGGTCAGAGGGGCCCGACATCTTTTGCAAACTCGAGAGAAGACTACCCCCTTTGGGACTTGGGTTACAGACTCTGGTTAGATGAGCCCAGTAATCTCTTTTGAACCGAGTTAAGGTTAAGAGTGATGGTTAGCCAATCTATAATCCCATTAAGCTAGTGGAATGAAGGGACTATAAACCAATGCCATCTGCTAGTAAGGACATGCAAAAATGAAAGCAAGAATAAAATAATAATTAATAAAATTATTCTAAAGACCACAAGTAGAATCAATATCTCTTATCCCTAGTGGAGTCGCCACTGTAGACGGCGGGGTTTAGCGCACGTCCAAGATTTTAGCAACCGCAACACTGTTTAAGCTCAGGGCTCTAAGGAACACACTAACCATATCATAGAGACATAGCGTGGAAATGAGGAGCCGCCACCCAGGGTAATAATTGGGATAAATCGATGGTGGTGGTAACTCGATTCTCTAAAAGAAGTTAGCACCATAACCAGGAAATTCTGGGAACGGAATACCAACTTCTTTTAGTCTCGTGTTCTTTAAAATTTGTTTATGAATTACTATTTTATTCTCTAATTACATGCAATTTCATTTAAACCTTATTTTGAACATCAATCTAACCCTAAGGCAACCAATCGATGAAAAGCACATAAAAAATGCATTCAAGGCGCAACGTTCCTAGAAGCTTTTTTTTTTTTTGTTCAGGAAAGAGAACCTCTCTCATTCTTTTTTTTTTCTCTGCGTCCCCCAGCCTCCTTTCCTCTGCCTATTTCTTTTCCTTTTTAACGTCAACCCAAAAACAACCCCCCACAGATTAGGTTAGGTTGTTAGCAGAGAGGATAAACTCCTCTAAAAATCACTAGATAAAAACTTTTATTTAAATTTGAAATATATCCTGACTGATAAAGTTAACAGATAAAACTACGCTTATTTATCCTTTTTTTCTGAAATTAATTTTTGACCAATCAAAATTTAAAGAAATAATTTTAGAAATTAAAAAAATTGAGTGAAGGAGTCGGTCGGAGGTGTGGAATGCTGACCAGAATTGTGTATTTCCAATCGGAAATATATAATTCCGATCGGAATTATGCATTTCTGATCATAAATGTGTAATTCCGTTCGGTGATTTCTTTTTTTTTTTAACTTTTAATTATGAAATGACCCTTGAAAGAATTAAAAACTTTACAATTGGGTCCTTAAAAAAGTTACAATTGAGTCCTAAAAAAAATGCAATTAAGCCTTGAGATCCGAAATTCAAATACTGGAGACCTATTTGTAATAAATTTTCATCATTGAAGTCCTTTGTCGCATCCATACTTGACTATCCCGAAATTGAGTGCTAACAATAACCGTGCAAAGATAGCGCCTCATCGTTGAGGAGTCGCCTTAACAACACTAAGACAACAAAAAAATGCCATAGTGTACTAGGCTGGCATCTTACCAAAGAGGCGTCACCTTAACACATTCAAATTCTAGATTACATAATCATTTTTAGTAAATTACTCCTAAAAAAGGGAGATGCTAAAGTTAATGTTTACAAATTTGACAATAAACTTCTTCGTCCAATCATGCAAACTAAACCACATGTATTCATCCAAGAATCATACAACAAGTGTCCCCGCACGCCTGGCCATCAAGGGCATTGTAGAGGGAGAGGTTCGACTCCCCTTCCCCTCCCCTCTCATGATCAAAATTAAAAAATATTTAAAAAAAATCATATAACAAGTACTATTCCAGAAAATAAAAAATAGGAAAAAATGGATGAAGGGCCTACTTGTTTATGACTGAATTTTGCCCCTTAATTCACCATATAGCTTGGCCCTCAAAAGCTTTCAAAAATAATAGGAACAAGCTCTGAATAGCGTAAGTTGGACTTCAACTTCTACTACAAACTATTGCTTTCTCCTCCCTTTGTACCGGTTTCCCCTTTCGATTGCTACAGTTTTTCCTTTTCTGTTAACTTATTCTATGCTTCTTCTCTCTGAATTATTTTTATACTTTTCTCACTTTCCTTTCCCTTTTTCCGCTCTCTCTCTCTCTCTCTCTCTCTCTCTCTTTTTCTTTTTTTTTTTTTTATTTCCCACCCTTTTTTCCTTTGTATCTCCTCCCCCTTTTTTAGTCTCTATTCTTATTATATTTATTTAAACTCCAACTCAAAGATTAAAAACAAGTATTAACTAGTTAATGAGTGCAAAATTTACATTTTTATTAACCTTCATTTATTCTTTATAATGAATTTCCAAACAAAATAAAAATCTCAAACCTATTCACATCGTATCATTGAACTTCCATATTTGAAGTCTGCAGAACTTCCATTTTTTACAAAGTGCCAGGGAAGTCATGGCCAACAATAACACACAACTCAAATCTCCTCAAATCTTCCCAAAGAACATTAACAGAATGCATGGGAAAGGGAGATTAATGTTTCATTCTATAGATACGAGAACTCAGACAATCTTTTTATTTCAATATTTTGCACTAGTTAACGAATATAAAATCATTTTCTGTAATGTTAAGGTTTAAACAGAGCACCAAAGATAGGTGAAAATTCATTTATCCCTCGGATTGTTTACAACACAATCAATCAATCATGGTGTAAAGGTGCACATAATTTAACAGCCGGGACATGATGCCAAAGAAAAAAAAAACTATCATGACAGGATGCAAAAAATAAAAAAGAAAAGAAAAATTATTTCCAGAGTAGATTACATGAAATCATAATCATCAAGGGCCTCATAGCTATCAACTACTATATCATCATCAGGCTTGTCAACATGGAGCTGTTTTTTCTTCCCCCCTGCAAAAGTAAATTGATAATTATTTATGAGTAATTTGTGATTCTAAGTAGAGCAGAAAAACCTTCATATCATTAAGGGAACATTACTTAATTCAGAAAGAATAATGTTTCAAGTTCTAGTATGTTCAACCCTTGCTCAGTCTATTTTTTATTTCAAACATGGTTCAAGCATTCCAAAACTCAAAGCTTTAGCCTTGTAATATTAAAACGTAATTTATAAGATTTTAACAAAATAACAAATTAAATAATCCAACCAGCTTTCCAAAGGACAACACAAAGTTTCAGCATTGCAAAAATTTTAGGTTTTTAAGCGAGTTTTTAAAAAACATAGACATGCTCAAAATGTGCCTATTTACAATTACAAACATGATCAAACCAAGCTCACATTAGATTGCAAGCCATCTGATTGTATAATTAATATTCAAACTCTCTCTATATATATATAATTCAAACTCTCTCTCTCTCTCTCTATATATATATATATATATAATTTATTTATAAAGTATGCTGGTTTGCTTATGGTACCATTCAGAAATAGAAAGTTATTCATCACATAAATAACAAATATCTTTGCATCTGCATATTCCCCTATGCTCATTCACAATATTAATAGGCTCTTACACTATGTTTGGAAAGGAAGGAAAGAAAATAGGGAGGAAAATAATGTTATTTTCCTTTCCCCCTTTTTCTCTCGTGTTTGGATTTGAAGGAAAATAATATATAGAGGAAGGAAAGTTGTTGTACTTTTTTCATTGGATAGATAAAATATTAAAAAAATAAGAAAATAAGTATATGATATATTTACTTTTATACCCCCACCTAAAAAATAATACTTACTACAAACCTTTTATTTTTTTGAGGACCTTTTTTTTATTTTGTGAAATCCAATTTAACAAAAATAGTATGTATAAAATTGAAATATTTATGGAGCTGTGAAGAACAGTTGAAGAGACAAAAAAAAAAACAGCTGTGAAATACACGGTATGCGAAGAGAAAAAAAAATGAGTGCAAATTTGTCAAATAAGATGAACAGTGGCTTTTTCCTCCTTTTTCCCTACTTTCTCTCCAATTTGGAGAGACAATGGGAAGAGGAAAATATAGCTTATTTTCCTTCCTCTCCCATTTTCCTCTCCTCAAACCAAACAAGAAAAAACACTTTTCCTCCCTCATTTTCCCCTCTTATTTTCCTTCCTCCCCCTTTTTCCTCCTTTCCAAACAGAGTGTTAGAGAAACGCCCTTGTAGATCAGTGTTGTAGATAAGCAGTTATAAAAAAAAGTACAATGAATGTTTCAAATCAGCAGTTTTAAAAGCTATGTGTTATGATATGAGCACACTGACTTCCCACATTATCAGTTCACAAAGACAAAAAGAAACAAGTGCACATTTGTGACGAAAAAATAGGACTGACGAAAAGAAGACAACTCATAAAAAACTAAATTATTGTTAAGTTTAATGTTTGATGTGAAAGGAACCTATGTAAATAACAGAACAAAAATAAAATAAATTTATACATAAAATACAATATTTACAAATTACTAAATTGTTTCCTTATTAGTTAAAACTTACAAGTATAAGTAAAGCTCTTATTTTAATCATTTAATTTATATTTTAAATTTTGCGTTATTCTATTTATATAATTTTTATTCTCACTATTTAATTTTATATTAGCATTTTATAATGCAAACATTATAAAGAAACTTTCAAAAATTTCTTAAATGCATGAGGGAGTCTTGTCCCATAAATTGGACAAGGCTGATACTTGTTCACTACTTTTCAGGTGAACAAAAGATCACTGTTAGAACAGGACAACTGCACATTCTGGTCCTGTCATAAATACTCCAGCCAAATGCAGATAATTAAAATTTTCCTTATCCTGTCCTGTCCAACATACAAAAAGCAGCCTAAAAGAGAACATGGTGAAAACATCACCTTTCTTTTTACCAGCATTGGCTTCTTTCTCCGCTTTCAGCTTTTCATTTGCAATTGCAGTTACAGAAGACGCAACATCTTTCGCATCTGCCGCTTTCAAAGCAGTCATTGATAGTCTCATTACTGCCTTTAGTAATCCAATGTAGTGAAAACTTTTCTGCATTTGGAAATATATTATTTTACCAAGTTAGAGACTGTGCCCACCAGTAGTCAAAACAAACACACAAACAATAATTCAACAGACCTCATATGGACGAAGCTTATGAGAAACAAGTTCTGCATATTCCAAGAAGTCACTCTCAGATTTGGGAATAAAATTGTCAAGTGTCTTCTCATCTCCTCTCTTCCCAAACAGTTCTGTAGTAGACTTGTAATCAGCTTCTTCCACTAGCCTGAATCAATGTCATACTTTAAGTCAGAATCCCTATGCTTAATAGAAACCAATGAAAAAGTAAAATAATACTAAGAACTATTATAAGCCTCCACATTGAAGAAGCAGATGAATTCTGGTAAATCATATTTATACCATGTCATCAACAAATTCTGCAATAATTCCTATACATAAACAAAATCAAGGGCACCCCTTATTCAAATGTAAATAAATAGCCAATTATGCAACAGTAAGATAAGAAAATTGACGGAGATATTGATCATTTAGATTTAAAATGAAAAATGACAATAAAACGAGCATAAAGGAACATGAAACTGCTTAATCCTATTATTTAAGCTACCCAGAAACCCAAACAAGCTAAGCTAGAAAAATTGTTAAACCTTTAACTGAATGAGGTAAGGGAAATGTACTAGTCTACTAGATTTATTAATTTAATGCTAAGTCCTAAAAATTACTGTGACAAGACATACAAAATTTGATGCAGGCAATGACAAAACAAGACCAATAGGGCCTAAAACAGAAATGAGTTTCGGATTGAGTTTGCTTTCAAAATCAGGTTTACCTGAGAGATTAACATATTTTCTCAGTTTTTGACGAGTCCTATATTTGTGCAAATTACTTGGCTTCTGACTATTTTGATGATACTTTGGTTCTATCGATTATTGCAAAAACCATTGTTATAGAAGGCATAAGGCAGATCAAGGTGCTCAAAGGTCTTTGGGCCTAGGCATGAGGGGCAGGTGCACGCCTTTGGTGACACGATGCTCAAATTTTTTTTAAAAAAAATAAAATTAAAAATAGAGACGAAATAAACCAAGTTTATATAATAAAATACTAACAACTATAATTATAAAAGCATTTTCCACAAGACAACTATTATCATTAAGCTCAGTATAGTTGTCTTCTTTTTCTTATCTTTCTAACCAAATTCCTGGTAGCAACTTAAATAGCATTTCAAGGAGCTGAAAATTTTTTTTAAAAAAAAAGTGTATTTAAGCTATTATTCATAATAGATGATGGTAAATTGGTGATGCATAGCATGAGATATGAAGCCTTGGAGCAATAAGCATGCATTGCAAAAGTTTACAATACAATGAAAACAGAATTTCAGATCGAAAAACAATAACATTTGAGACTTAAAGAAAAGAAGCAATTAACTGCAAAGAGTATTAGACAACAAATAATAAGAATTCAGCTCCAAAGAAGGGGTGAAAAAGTCGTTAAATAGTAGATGGAAAATGAAAGGAAAAGGGAAAAAAAAAAAAAAGAGAGCTGTAATTTGGAAAGAGCAAATGATAATGAGAATAAAAGAGAGGAGAACCAACAACGTGCCTTTGTGACATCACCACCTTTCTGAGGCTGAGGCACAAGACCTAAACCTCAGGCACACCTTTAACCACTATGGCAGGAATAAGATACATCCAATGAGACATCATTGCTTTTATGATTCTATCATGAATTGCTATGATTTCATTTCCCAAGTAAAAGTAACAGTACAGATGCCTATCTAGGATTAGAGGAAATCTAGCCTCTTTAGTCAAGATAAGATAGCCTGATTGCATAGCTTCTCTAAGTTATAATTTTATATATTCAGATCTTAATTCCTGCAGAAAATGGACAGGAATCCTAAACTTCCTTCCATCTAACAAGCATTCTAAATTTTAGATCTAGATGGTATGATGATATATAACAGTGCTAACTAGCCCTAGGTATTCATTAGTGCCTTCTTGTTTACATTAAAAAAAAAAATTGTCCAGTAGCAAACTGATAAAAAGCAGTGCTCAAGAAAGCAGGAAAAAAAATATTGAGTCAGTACCTTTGTTGGCGAAGTTTCTCAGCGACAGGATCTAGTGGTTCAGACTTTTCTTTAGCTACTTCAACAGATTTTCCTTTCTTTTCTGTAGATTTTATCGCAGTCTTCTTAGACGCCATTTCAGGAGGAGGTTTTGCTATAGGTTCCTGAATCCATCACATTAAAAATAAATTAAAAAAAACAGCAGAACTCAAACATACTGATGTGTATAAAGCATACAAAATTTGAGGTTTAATGCATTACACAACTAAAAGGACAGCTACCCATGCCCTGTAATAAACATGCATAAATCTACCAGTCACATTGACCATTTTGTGAAAACCCTTCGTCAACACAAATGATTAAATATTTATTATAAAGACTTCATAGATCAGTTAATGCAGAATATTTGGATTCAGGAACTGATTATCGTAAAGATGGAAGTGTGAAGGGGTCATCACTTCAATCAGAAGTACTTCAAGACCATGCACAAACAAGAGACACAGCAATTCGAGTTTTCCTCAGATGAATACAACCAAGAAAAAAATGCGAGGGACAAGATAACGTGTTTTGTGAATACAGAACAATGTGAAAAAAAGTTAAATCCTTCAATAAGTAAGACTAATCCACAGTGAGCTATACCATTTAGGTCAAAGTATTATGGTGTAAAGCCAGGAGCTGATGAGCCTTCAGACAATTATCTAAAATCACTATCCAGTTGTGTTATGTTTTTTATTCTTCAGAAAGTTACTTCTCCACTCAAATTCTTAAAAGTTGCTAGACTGAACTACAACTCATCTTAAAATACAGGCTCCTTCTACGACAGGTGAGCCATCCCTTACCACCATCCTTGTGAACAATCATACCAAACAAAATAATTGCAGTTGTTTGACAACAAAATCAGTAAATGTTGAGTTGCAAGGACTTCAAATCTGAGCTTTAATAGTAGCAGATTATAGACAGGTGCAACCAAGTTGCAAAAGCTTAAACAAATAAAATCCAACACTCCATAACTAATAATTATTTTTTTCCCTTTTACTATTGATTCATTGCTTAGAAACATTTAATGATGATTGAAGGAAGACAACAAAAAAAAAAGTAATAAAACAAGTAGGATATGACTAAAAATTACAAAAGGCAGGGCTCTTAACATGACAGAGATCAGCATCCCAATGATTTTTCTTCTTTTTGGGTTTAAAAGGCCAGGTTAACACTTAACACTGATTGTCTAAAATCACCAAAATTATCACCACACCACCACCATCTACCCATTCTTTATCAAGCAGTAACTAACCTAGACAATAATCTTTGGAAGTATTAGATTTACAAAATAATATGAAAGCTTGAACAGTGTATTTTACATTTTTAATTTTTTTAATTCTAAAAAATTATTAATTAAATAACAAAAAGAAATTAGTTATAGAAGTTCCAAAATATAAAGAAATCATTCAACCATACATATCTAAACAATAGTTTTAATTTTAAGCACAACTATGTGAAATATTTAAAAACAAAATATTAAATTCACAATTTTTAAATTATAAAAATAATTATATAATACTAATTCATATTAATAAAAAGGTAAATTATCCCTCATTGTAATATAACAATGATTACAGAGTACTCTAATAAACAATTTTCTCTAATAGAACTGGGTTTTCCTTCTTTCTAGCTCTAAACAAAGGGCATTGAGCAATAGAAAAAGGAAAAAATCTTAAAAGTGAAGCTGTCTATATTAAATGCATTACACATGGGATTCCTAGAGAATAAACAGAACACAGAAAACAACCGTAGCAGAGGGTCAAGTGGGTGGAGTGGGGAGGAGAGCAAACAGGCAATATCCCAACCCACCCCCAAGTAAGTTTCTTCATTTCTCATCTACAGTTAGGGAAAAGCGTCAGCTAAATATTGAAATAAAACAAGTCATGATTACATTATCAATCATACCGGAGCTGGTTCATCTTCATCCTCCCATGATTCCTTCACATCATTTTCATCCAAGTCTTCATCATCCCATTTGCTTTTAAGTGGTTCCGTTGATAGAAGAGGTGGAATATGTTCTTGCTCTACACAATATATTTATCCATTTAAATGAAATTAGCATTACAAATTATATCGTAACCACAATTAAGTGAACAAATAAAAAAGTAAGTATGCTATGAATCCCCAACAAAAATGATATAATTTAAGCGAATCTTGAATTCAACAAGAAATGTTAATGCAGTATATGTATTTTGAAAAAGCAAGACTTACCCCAGTCCTCCATCATATAATAAAGCTTTCCGTTGCGAGATCAAAATACTCCCGTCAGAATTCCTCTTCTGCCAAAAGTTAAAAAAATTAGAAAAAAAAGAACAAAAAAAAAAAGAATAGCAAAAATTAAAAAGAGTGAGAGAATTTTATTTTCGAACCAAATCTTTAAAACCTAAACTTCAACAGTTTCGAATGGTTAACAGGACAGGGACTAACCTAGGGAAAACTAGTACTAATCGATATTACGAATTCAGCCAATCAAAATGCCCACGCTTGCTGCTCATCTAGGCTTATTGCACAAGACAAAATAAGCCACTATAACCCAATACTACAAAACCTACTCTTATCTGTTCAAGAAAAACGAATAAAAATCCAAAACAAACAACAAAAATTATACACAAAATGAAGTCTTTCACGCCCTCACATCAATTTAACCCCAATAATGCATAAATTCAAGAAAAAAGCATAAAATCCAAAAACCCAAAATAAGCTAAAGATACAGGATTAGCATCAATAATTCAAATAATGATATATCAATTCAACACTAAGTTGAATAAAAACAAGATTTAGAAAAAAAAAAAAAAAGCCAAAAGAATCAGAAATTCACTATCTAAATTGAGAAGGATACCTGAGAAATCGAGGAGAAGGAGGAGGAGGAGGAGGAGGAGATCTTCGAGGTTGAAAGAGCGAAGAAAACTCTGTTAAGAGAAACGGAGAAGAAGAGAAGAGCTTATTTATGGGTAGAAGGAGCCAAGAAAACGGCGTCAAGAGAAGAAAAATTCGAGCAACGGCGGTGCCGACAAGAAAGGGGTGATGAATGTAGATAGGAAAAAACCTCAGAATAGGGGAACAAAATTAGGGTTAGGTCTTCAGTTAAAAATAATCGGCAAAACCATTATTTGGTCCCCAACTTATCAAATTTTATGCAACTGGTCCCTTATTTTCTATTTTAAAAAATTAAGTCCCCCAACTTTTATTTTTTTAAATTTCATCATTTTTTCACTTAGAATATCAAATTAAAGATGTTGTCGTCTTTTGTTGAGTTATAAAAGCACATCTCAATCAATTATTAGTTGTGAACTTGATCATTTGAACTTAATTTCAATATTGATTATGAGTTGCGTGAAGTTGTTGATGCAAATTATTTATTTTTAACAACTGGTTTAGACATGTTTTTTGTTCAGATGTACTTTTATAACTCAACATAAGACGATAGCATCTTCAATTTAATATCCTGAGTGAAAAAAAGGATGAAAATAAAAAAAATAAAGTTGGAAGACTGAATTCTTTAAAATAGAAGATAATAGACCAATTGCAAAAAACCCGATAAGTTGGAGGACCAAATAATGGGTTTGTCCAAAAAAATCTTTATGGCTGTAATATTTATAGTAATTTTTGTTTGCAAATGGAAAAATATATAATGGTTTATCATAAAAATATTTTACATTTCTTTAATTCATTAGAAATATATTACAATTATTCTATTAGTATAAATTTCATATGGTTATTAATAAATTTTCAATAATTAATATTTTTTGGTGCATAAAAATGGAGTTTCTATAATGCCTTGAAGTTATATATATACCTTCAATTTTTAACTATCTGTTAAAATATTAAATATACGTCATTAGATTGAAATGGAAAAACTAACATGAAACCTATATATAAACCGATATCCATACTTAATAGAAAATAATTTTGTTAACAGATATTTCTTTTTTTAGATAATCCCTAACCTCTAATTTTTTTTCTATTTGTTCCTTTCATCAACTCATTCCTCTTATCACATCAATGTCATCACCCCGACCCTCTTTCCGACCACACTCGCCATTGCTCTAACCACTAGTTCACTATTACAGCTAATTATAGACTCTCTAAGTTTCCACAACTGGAAAATCTTTGGCTTCACCAATCACTTCCAAACAATTTCTCTATCAATCGGGTTAAGAGAGTTGGAGGTAGATGATAATGAAATTGTCCTGCTTGCTGTTCCATTAAAAGGTAAAAAGAGTAATATAATCTAGCTACAAGAATATGAAACTTGAAGTACCTAATTATCAAAAGCAGAGCATGTGGGAGGTGTAAGTGTTATTCCAGCTGCTTGTGCATTGTCTCTTCTAGTGGTGTAGCCAACCTCCAATAACAACGACGACTCTGGCTAGACAAGCTCGACCATGATTCAAGCTATACTCTTGCCTCAACAACAACAGTTCCTTTGTTGTCACCGGCGTCACTGCACTATCACCTCTTACGTTTGCAAGTCTGAGGATGTCCATTTTGATTGAAACTCCCTCTGCTTATGCTATGTCGAATTCCTTTCAAGGTAGTCTTGCCCCATTTTCTTAATATTTATAGATATGCCATTAGTTAAAAGAAAACATGCTTTTCCCTTAATGATTTTTGTAGAAACATGTTTAACTTTGTCCATATTTCATTAATATAGGGTAAAATATAATAGGGATAAATATGTGAATGATATCTGAACTTTTTCATTTTTACTATTTTGGTGTTCGAACAATTTTTTTATAATTAGGTATCAGAACTTGCCAAAAAAATTTTAAAATGGTGTCTATAGTAGGTTTTATAGGTTAAAATGTTTATGTATCTTATTTTAAACAGTAAATTGACTTAAATGCTCTTTTTATAATATATTCATTTTTTTATTTTTAAAATTTATTTTTTTACACTTATATATTGAATTTGAAATAAAAATATATTGAATATTATTAAATTAAAATAAAATAAAATAATTAAACTATTATTATTGAAAAATAAAAATAAAATAAAAATATTAAATTTATTTTTAAATTTACATGAAAGTTAAAAGAAAAATACAATTTAACTAAAATAAAATACAAGTAAGAGTTTATTTCATATAATTAAATACTAAAAAATAAAATAAATTTTTAATGGATTGAAATTTAATTTGACTAAAATTATGAATAAACAATTAAATTCAACCACTATGATTAGTAACATAAAAATAAACATTAAAAATATTTAATTTTTTTAGTTTAATATGACAAATAAAAAAAATACTTTTCTCATATCTAATAGTTTTTAAAAATAGTTAGAAAAACAAATAAAATAATGTTTAATATAAAAGAAGGATATTGAGCAAATTTACTATTTAAAATAAGACATATAAGTATTTTTAACCTGTAAAACAGAACCTGCTAGATAGACCATTTTAGAATTGTTTTGCAGGTTCAGATACCCAATTGTATAAAATATTATTCAAACACTAAAATAGCAAACATGAAAAAGTTTGGACACCATTTATGCATTTAGCCTAATATAATATTTTATTGTAATTTTTTATGGGTTGTTTCATTTGGAATTAGAACATTTTGTTGTAATATCCAATGTTTAATAAAACAATTGATAATGGAACGGTGGACATAAAGAGAATTGTTCCAAAGGGTTCTGGGCAATCGAAGGATTTTAAGAGGAAGAAAATATTTATTAGTGGAATTCCATCATTCATCACTAAAAGTATGGTGATAGGAAATAGAAGAAGGAAAAAAAATGCTGGTAAAAGCAAAATCGGGTATGCTTTGCTAGCATTAGGACCTTCTCTTTTACTATTTGTATTTGTTATCTACAAGAAACTATTCTTGATCCCCTTTGTCCTTTCCAAGTGATTTATTTTGTTTTTCTTTTTTCTACTTACTTAATTTATTTCTTCGCATAAAAACATATAAAGTGAAAGTAAGATATGAGAAAACAACCCATAAAGAAAATTTGTGACTTTTCCACTACATTACATTTGGATGATTAAAGAAAAAACAATTACATTTTTAGGGGTTTGTTGTATTTTTCTTTTTTGATAAACTGAATATGAACAGCAAAATGGTTCAATTTGAGAATTTCCATTTTTTTTATAAAAGTAATACAATCAATTAATTATTTAAGTTGGTGATTGGAGGTTTTCTTCTTCTTTTGGAATTGCTTTTGGAATATTGATAGAGTTACTCTTTGTGGTCATGTTCCCATTGATGGCTCTTCTCAAGCTTTCTAAAGATTGTAACGGATATAATGGTAACTTTATTATTTCTTATACTTTTTCTGTTAGTAAAGGGATGTTATGCTTACCTAATTAAATTTGCATAGATGATGTTATTTGTTAATATTTTTGTTTAAGCATGCACTCACTTTTTTCTTTTATCTATGTTTGTATTATGCTGTCAAATTGGATAAATAAAAGCAATGTAAGAGTCTCCATTGCATATTTCTTAATATTCTTTACTTTTGAAAGTTAGGATAAACAACTAAGCAATTAAATATATTTCATTAGGCAGTAGTATTCCATAATATAGATGAGCCATTGGTCAGTTAACTAAAATTCTAGATTTAAAGATTTTACCTTTTTAGGTGACACTAAAATATGTTGTAAATTTTATGTATGAACTTCACCTTACCATTATTTAACTGAGAAATCCATGGCAAAGCTGCTCTTTCTTCCTGTCATATATTTTACGAGGCCACTCGCCCTATAAAAATTTATTGACTATGTAATTGTTTTATATATA
>CATIWM010007798.1:0-13431 GCA_949671775.1 Mallotus repandus | reverse complement strand
AAAAAAATTGAGAAAAAAAGAAAGCAAATAAAAATATTGAGAAAAAAATAGAAATAAAAAAAAGTTGAAAAAAAAAGATGACAACCCTAAAAAAATAAGAGAAGAAATGAAAGTGGTCCACATATTTGAAAGAAAAAAAATTAGAAAAGTTAGTTTTAAAATAATTTTTGGTCAACATAATTTTTTATATTACTTTTAGTTTTTGATCTATTAATGAAAAGACTTTTAAATAAAGTTCATGAAGCCCATAAATACAATTGGCCCATAGCTTATTTTCATTAAAAAAAAAAAGCTCAGCTCATCATTTGTGGCTTGTGCCTTGAGGATTAAGATAGAAAAAAGGTTTTAGAGCGGCATACATTTTATTTTGCAAATTAAATTTTAATTGGGAATTATAGAAAATTTAGTTCTTTAATTGAAAGTTGTTGAAAATAAAATTTTAATTGGGAAACTAATGTCATTTACTTATAAAAGTAGCAGATAATTATACAGGAAAGACATGAAATCTAATAATCAAGCATCAATTATCAACAATCATTTTCAACCAATCATCAGCAAATACCAGCAATTGTCAGTTTTCAGCTTTATTAAAGTTTCCATTTTCTTTAGCCATTTTTCTTTCCTATTTTCCTATAACTTATAAACACTTCATCGATAAAGTCCATTTCACCATTTATAAAATTTTTCTCTTACATGGTTTAGTTAATTTTATAAAATTCTTGTTGAAATCTAAACAAATTGTGGTAAAAGTGTTTGAGAACTTGCAATTTTATTTGATAGAAGTCGAATCATGTTGAGGAAGAAATTCCTCTGACACGCTGACATCAATTGAACTTAATTTACCAAGAAAATTAGAGCAACAATCTTTTGACATGCCCAGCAAGACACATTCCAATGAGATGATAAAATTGAGAAGTGGAAAAAAAATCTTCGAAGCTGGAGATTCATCCAACAATTTGCTTGTAAAAATAGGTGATGATCTTGAAAAACAACCAAAAGAATGCCCTGTGCTCATGATCAGAACTGGAGGGAAGCACCTACTAGCTCTACATGCCAAAATTTGAAAATCATGACTACCACTACTAGTGAAGGCACTAATGCCCAAGCTATTTTCTTTGAACAAATAAAGCAAATGTATAACTCTTTCCAAAAATCTATCCAGCAAATCAATGATGTTGTTCAAAAAACTTTTCAAGAGATGATGAGTTCATTTGCTAAATTGAACGAACAAATCTCAAAGTGAGGAAGTCAAATCCTACAGCAAAAGTGGTGATTCAACCTGACATTCCAAGCAAGGAAACTTGAATCTAGATTCATGTTGATGATAGGATATCCAACTATATTAGATTGAAGAGTTAGGGATTATCATTTAAATAGCAAATCATAACATCCACAACGGTTGTAATGCTAATATTTTAGCCAATAATAGATTTGTTCATAATCAATGGTTTTTTGGCAAGATAAAACCAATTCTATAGCTTGGAATATATTACCAGGAGATTGTTCACCAAGGGAGATGCATGGGGGACAACATTCTTCAAGGTCATATGCAAATTTCTCTGGGGTAAATACCACTTCCCCAGGTCTAAATGCCACTTCCTTAGGCCCCAAGAATGGGATTAGATCTGGAATATGTGCATGATATTGTCTAAGAACTTTATAGACCATGGTTGCAGAAATTGGCTATTTAGAACTCCATCAGCCATTCCTAAATGTGATTGATAGGGATAACCCCTATCCTAGAGCTTATCATATTTTAGAATTTTCTCTATTCTTTGGAGAAAATGCATAGTCAACACAAAACAAATTCCATGCTTTACCATTCAATGCGGAGAGCCTGCTAATTATAAAAATTTTCCAAATTTTAAACTAAAATTGTTTCTTAACACTTTGATAAGGGCAACTTTCACTTAGTATGCAATCTTACTTAAGAACTTAATATTAACATGGCAAGATATGGAAAGTCAGTTCTATACCCAATTTTTCAAAGCTGAGAAAAAGGTGTGCATAGCTGAACTGTAAATGGGTGACTCAAAGAGATGGTGAGAGTGCAAACTTGTTGATGAGTGTGAAAATTACTTTATTTTGAGTGGTAATTTGTTGGGTTTTAGGTGTCTAGACTCTAAATTAGTATTAAAGATTGACGTGTTTTTACTTTAAAAGTGTCGAGTCTAGATTTTTAGGAGTTTTAGTAAAGTAATTATATTTTTGGTAATTTTTATCTGATTTTTATATTTTTATTTATTTTTATGCAAGCTATGGTCAATGCGAAGCAGATATACGAGGTGCCAAGGCGAGGACTTGAAGAGTAAAGCTCAAGATCTCCGTAAAAGTGATCAAATTCACACTTTCAAGATGAAAGACAATGCACACTGATGTATGCCTAAGGGCACACAACCATGCCTAAGCCACCACATGAAGACCTATAAAGAAGCTATTCAAGCACAGTTATATGCTTGTGGACGCATGACCATGCCCAATTTGCAGAAAGCGAAGCTTTTTAGAAGCATACTAGGTACGACTGTGTGCCTGAGGACACATGGCCATGCCTGATTTTGAGATTTTCAAAAGAAGATGGACACACGGCTATGTGCACTTAGGTACACAATCATGCACCTCGGACCATATCTATATGGAAAGTTTGTTTTAGGATTTTTAAGGGAACGATATAAATAGTTTTGTTTTACCTCATTTTAAGAGGCTAGCGGAGGTTGGCTAGTTTGGATAATAATTTATAACTTTTAGTTTTTAGAGAATTTTCCTTAGCTTTTCTTTTATATTTTTCTTTCAACTACTCAAAGGATAGAATCAAAGGTGGAAGATTCAAGTGTTGGGGATTCAACATCATTTGAATAAAGAGGATTCAAAAAGGAGTTTTTCTTTATTGTTTCCTTTTGCACTTAATTTTGATATTAACATGAATATGTTTGAATCTTTTACTTATTCTTCTTCTTCTTCAATCTATATGAGTAGAAAAATTATTAGTTAGGATTCTTAGACCTAGCTTAACATGAACTAAATTAGGTTAAACTTCTAATCAACTAATTCTCATTCCATGATTGTTATTGAACTTAAAGGTTTCATTGGACTGATCATCCATTGAATTGATTTAGATAATAGGGTTAGATCGAGAGATTAATTCTATTGAGAACATAATAATAATAATCTATTAATCAATTGAATTAGTTGAGAGAAAGTTTGTTTGTTAATATTCTTTGTAAATGCTTTGCTTTAAAAATTGAATTTGATTAATTGCTTAAGTTAGTAAGAGCTACATAATCGAGTAATTGTCATAGTCAATCAATTGTGGGAGTAATTGAGAAAGACTTTCATAACTTAAAAGATGCTTTGGAAATGGAATGGAATTCATAAATGAGAAGGGAGTTGACACGGTTTATAGATAGTTTAAGTCTGGGATAAAAATCTTAACCTCATTATATATATTGACAATTCAAGAATAGTTAGTTTAAGTTTATTTCATTTTTTTTATTTCCAATACATAAACAATCAACCTTATAAACAAAAAAATACTAAGAGTAGCTCAATAATGAGTTCTCAAATCCCTATGGGATCGATATATTTTACTATTTGGATGACTCCATATGCTTGCGGATCATAACCAACTAAGTTTTTGGTGTCATTGCTGAGAATTTATAGGATTAATATTATGGCAAAATTAGTATTATTTTATTTAGACTTTTATTTTATTTTGTTATTCTTGTAATTTTTCTTTTTTTTTTGTTTAATTGTCTTCATAATGATTTCTTATTAGTGCATGCATATAATGTATAATACAACTAGACAAGGTGAATTTTTCTTATATTTTAATATTGAAATTGATAGAACTTTTCACAAGAGATTGAGAAGGCAAAAGAACAAAATAAACGGAGGTGACAGTAGAGCTGAGGATGAAGGGGTTACTGAGCAAGCTCCACCACCAGCTCAACAACCAGAAAACCAAAAGAGGCAAAATATACAAAGAACGATGAGGTATTTTGTTAGTCCACATTTGCAGATCGTTCAAAACCCTATTGTGAGACCAGCAGTTGCTGCTAATATCTTTGAAATCAAGCTCGCCATGATTCAAATGATTTAGAACTCTCAATTCAGAGGATTGCCTTATGAAGCTCCAATAGGTCTTATGATTTTTGGAGTATTATTCTACATTCAAAATGAATGCAGTGTAGCCAAATGCTATCAAAATTAATACTTTTATCCTTTTTCACTCACTGATAGAGTGAATAAATGGTTTACTAGTCTACCACCCAACTTCATTAACATTTGGCAGGAGATGTATACAATGTTTTTCAATAAATATTTTTCGCCTGCAAAAGTGATAAGAATCAAAAATAATATTAATTCATTTTATCATAAGAAAGATGAAAGCTTTTATAAGTGATGGGATAGATTTAAAGATCTTAAGAAACAATATCCACCACATCTGATACTTACTAGGGACTTGGCTCAATCGTTTTATAAAGGTGTCAATCCAGCGGTCAAGGTCAATACTGATGCAACAGCTGAAGGAACAATTTTGTCCAAGACACCCAATGATGCTCTAAATCTTTTTGAAGAGATAGAAAATAAACAGAGCTTGTGGTCTAATGAGTGAGTCATGCCAATAAAGGGTAGAGTATTAGAAGTGGATGGGTTGACTATGATGAAAGCTAAATTAGACGCCTTGATAAAGAGAATGGACAAGATGAGAATTAATGCAGTTTCTTCTTCAGCTCTTTCATCTTGTAAGCTTTTTCATGGTAGACATCCTACCATTGGGTGCTAATTTATGCAGAATTTATCTATGGATAACATAAACTATATGGGTAACTTTAATAAGGGACAACAACATAATCTTGTGCTTGAAAATTCATATAACCCAAGTTGGAGGAATCATCTAAACTTTTCGTAGAGCAATCAAAATAATAACTAGTGGAGACCTCAGGGACCACTAGGGTTTAGCAAGGTGTAAAGCTCCACAGCATTAGGGTCAATTTCAGTTTCAACAGGACAAAGCTTCATCATCATTATCTTCCCTAGAGAGCAAAATAGAGAAATTCATGGACATAATGGTAACTAAAATGAATTAACAGGATGAGACTGCGAAAAGACTGAAAGGGAGGTTTGAACAAATGCATCAGGATACTCAGCTTATGTTTAGAAATCACACATCTTCAATTTGCAATTTAGAAGTGTAGTTGGGACAATTGGCTAACTCTTTATCCACAAGGAACTAAGGGACTCTTTCTTGTAACACGGAGGAGAATCTTAAAGAGAAATTGCAGGCAATTACCCTGAGGAGTGGAACATAATTACAACCACCTAAAAGAAGTGATCATATAAAAACAAAAGAGGAGCAACCAGAAAAAGCTTGTGAACAAGTTGAAGTGCAGGTAGAAAAAGAGGTAGAGGTGCATAATAAGAGTTAAAAAAAAGGAGTCATCACCTTCATATAAACCATATAAGCCACCAGTACCATTTCCACAGAGTCTAATGAAGCAAAAGCATGATTAGTAGTTTGCAAAATATTTTGAGATGTTGAAAAAGCTACACTTCAACATACCTTTAGTCAAAGTTATAGCTCAAATGCCTAAATATGCAAAATTCTTGAAGGAACTTATCTTTAGCAAGAAAAAACTACATGAGTTTGAGACTATTATGCTCAATAAAGAATATAGTGCCATAATTTCAAGTAAGCTTCCTCTAAAGTATAAACATCTAAGGAGTCTCATAGGCCTTGCTCTGTTGGTAATTTAAATTTTCAAAAGGCTCTTTTTGATTCAAGTGCTTCTATTAATTTAATGCCTTTATCTACGTACAGGAAGCTTGGACAGGTGAAGCAAAAGCCATAAATATTTGTTTGCAATTTATAGATAGGATAATCAAGAAACCTAAAGGAATGGTAGAGGATGTTTTGGTCAAGGCAGGAAATTTTATTTTTCCAATGGATTTTATTGTTCTAAATTCTGAAGAATATAAAGATGTGACTTTTATTCTTGGAATGTTTTTCATGTACACTACCAAAGCAATCATAGAAACGAGGGAGGTTTGCAAAATCTTATCATTTGGAAGATATAGAAAAGTGTTTACAAGTATAATCTTTTAAGGAAGAAGGGTCTCTCAAGCACCAAAATCCAATGACCCACTATGAACTACCTTTAAGCACTAAACCCAAACCCCCCTCAATTATAAAACCACCAAACCTAGAGTTAAAACCTTTACCCCTTCATTCAAGATACTAGAGTTAAAATTTTAAGCTCCTCATTTAAGATACATTCATTTAGGAGAGGATCAGAAACTACCTGTGATTGTGTCAAATAAACTTAATAAAGAAGAGGAAGTACCATTGGTGAATTTATTAAAGAAAAGGAAAAGACCATTAGGATGGTAAATCTTAAATGTTAGGGGTAGCAGTCCTTCATATTATATGCATAAGATACTTATGGAGGATGAAAATAGGTCCACCATTGAGAGATAGGGAAGACTCAATCCTAAAATGCAAGAAGCTGTAAAGAAAGAAGTGCTCAAGTTATCAGATGCAGGTATCATCAACCCTATTTCAAATAACTCATGGATTGGCTCTATTTAGTGTGTACTAAAGAAGGGTAGAATCACCATGGTAGAGAATAATGGCAGAGAGTTGATTCCTACTAGAGTTGTTAGTGGTTGGAGAGTTTGCATTGATTACAGAAGACTTAACACAATTGCTAGAAAAGATCATTTTCTACTCTCTTTTATTAATCATATGTTGGTGTGCATTTCTAGACATGCATTTTAATGGCTATTTAGACTACAATCAAATAGCTATTACTCTAGAAGATCAAGAGAAGATCATGTTCACTTGTCCTTATAACATATTTGCATACAAAAGAATGTCATTTGGCTTATGTAATGCACCTACCACTTTCCAAAGGTGCATGATGGCGATCTTTGAAGGTTTTGTTTAGGAAATAATAGAAGTTTCCATGGTTGACTTTTCTGTGTATGGTAATTCTTTTTATAGGGATTTAACTAATCTAAATAGATTTCTTGCAAGATGTAAGGAAACTAATTTTGTTTTAAATGGAGAGAAGTGTCATTTTATGGTTAAAGATGGCATTATTCTTGAACGCAAAATTTTAAGAAAAAGCATAAAGGTAGACTAACCCAAAGTAGAAAATATTAAAAAACTACAATATCCGACCAATGTTAAAGGAGTGAGAAGTTTTTGGGGACGTGCAATCTTTTACAGGTGGTTTATAAAGGATTTTTCTAAAAATCTCTAAACTTCTTTGTCAAATACTGAAAAAATGTTCCTTTTATTTTTAGTAATACTTGTAAACTTACTTTTGATAGGTTAAAGGAGGCACTTATTTCAGCACCTATAGTAGTAGCTCTGGATTAGAGTTTTTTATTTGAACTGATGTGTGATGCTAGTGATCATGCCATTGGAGTAGTGCTTGGCCAAAGAAATGGTAAAAAGTTATATGTGATCTAATATACAAGCTGCACTTTGGCAGATGCCTAACTCAACTATGTAACCACAGAAAAGGAGATGTTAGCAGTGATCTTTGCTTTTGTTAAAATCATATTATATCTTTTTGATTCCAGGTTAATGGTCTATACAGATCATTCAACTTTAAAATATTTGCTCACAAAGAAGGATTTAAAGCCCAAGCTTATAAGATGGGTGCTTTTACTGTAAGAGTTTGATATAGAGATCAGACATAAGAAAGGATCCGAGAATATGGTAGCAAACCATCTTTCAAGATTATAGTCAAAAGAGGCCAAAAGTGTAAACATTTATCTAATTAGAGATTCATTTCCAAATGAGTTACTATTTGCTCTAAATTTTGTTGGTGCGCCATCATTTGCTAATATAGTTAATTTCATTTATAGTGGTAAACTACCAAAAGAATTCACTTAACACTAAAGGAAGAAGCTTATTCATGATTCTAGGAATTACATGTAGGAAGATCCATTCCTCTGGAAGTTGTGCAGAGATGGCATGGTTAGGAGATGCATGCCTAATGATAAAATCCAGTATATTCTCCACCATTGTCTTGGGTTGAACTATGAAGGACATTATGGACATCAAAGAATAGCTTCCAAGGTACTAGAAAGTGGTTTTTATTGGCCCATAATTTTTCAAAATGCTAGAGACTTTGTACATGCATGTGATTATTGTCAACAAAGTGGAAACATATGCAAGAAGGATGAGATATTTCAATCAGGTATTTTAGAAGTTAAAATTTTTAATGTTTGAGGCATTAACTTCATAGGACAATTCTTATCTTTAGATGCTAATTGATACATCCTTATGTGTATTGATTATATTACTAAGTGGGTAGAAGCATGAGCTTGTGCCACTGATGATGCAAAAACTGTATGCAAGTTTCTAAAGAAGCTCTTTTCTCAGTTCAGTATGGCAAGAGTTACCATCAGTGATAGTGGGACTTATTTTTGCAACAAAAACATGGAGATGTTATTAGTTAGGGATGGGGTCAGACCCAAGGTAGCCACCCCTTATCATCCTCAGACTAACAGGCCAGTAGAAATTAGTAATTAGGAATTTGTTGGGATTTCATAATGCAAAACACAATAAAAATTTAACAATTTAATCATGAAACCCCTTTATAGGATCCATGTAATTCGACTAAATTAATTGATAGGTTTTCAAAACTCACCAAGATGATTTTAAGTTAAGAAGGTTGGAAGGGAGAGAGGGGTTCACATTGATGACACCCTACCTTTAGCTTTCTGTGTCTTTTTATCAGGTTAGGACGTTGCCAATAAAACCACGTCCTCAACCAGTATCCACACGAATAAGGTGACCAAAGCAATGTTGGTGTGCTAGCACCTTTTCAAAGAGAACTCTTTATTTTATTGTTCTCTTTAAGTGTATTTTTCTTTTCTCAAAAGAAGTGGAAGAAAAAGGAGGAGAATTGAGAGAGTATAGAAAACCCTAGAATAAGAGATGTATATATAAACAACTCATCTAGGGTTCCTTAAACCACTTACCTACTAAAATAATTTTTGTAAGATTAAACTTCATTTTTCTATTTTGATTATATTTCCAAAATTAGAATCATTTCAAATTTACTTAAGATAATAATTACCTTAAATAAATAAGGAAATAAATAAATATAAGTATAAATATATGCACATATATATTTATTTATTCTTTTAGAGAGATTATTATTGGGTTAATTAACCCAAGTCTGCTTTGGACCTATTCTAAATGCACGTTGTAGGTTCACATAATGTTGGCAGTAGGCCTAAAATTCTCATTTTAGCTCGCAAGTAATAAGCGGCCTCTAGTAAGACATTATGACTACCTAAGTTATGTGAAGGTTGAGAATCCGACATAACCTAATACACAGTGTGTATTATAGTCCTTTTGTCACGCAATATCTTGATTGAACATGAGGCATGGTTTATGTCATCCTTATATAGCCCAATCAAATTATTTCTCAATATCAAGTAGATTGATATTGATAACTCTTTATCTGATATTGATAACTCTTTATCAACTCATTCTAGCATGGTTATGCATTTCCCTTCAGTCTTACTTGTCGAGGGGCCCATACATATCTTCTCAAAATAATCGAGGGATAAATTCCATCTTAATCAGTCACATTCCTCACAAAACTTATTCTTTATCCAATCATAACCCTTTTTTACCATACAGTTAAAGATGATGTAAGAATGTGTCAAAATATAGAACTTATTATACAGAAAACCATGGTGATTTCAGGTTAGAGGATTGAAATAATACCAATATTATGAGAATCACTTATGATAATTATCCATGAAGTATTCTCATAGTGGGTTAATCTAGTACATCATTTCTCTAAATATGTACCTATAAATTTGACTCAATATCTCATATACATGATCAGTAAAACATAATCATCAGCTAACCTAATACTAGTCTTTATTCATTCTTGTTCCCATAACAATGATCGACCAGGGATATTTTAGATTAGAATTCAAGTATCATATAAGAATTTTACTATCAAGTCACATACTTAATAACCATAAGTAAAATTAATTAATCAGGGAACATTATTAGAATTAACCAGTAATAATGAAAAGTGCCTCTTTATTAATAAAATAGAAATATGACAAAGTTAAAGTATGGCATTTACACAATTGGCTTAAGACATATCACTAACAGAATTAAAGAAGATCTTAGAGAGAACAATGGGTAAATTAAGAAATGAATGGCCTAAAAAGCTAGATGATGCTTTATGGGATTATAGGACAACTTACAAGACACTGATTAGGATGTCTTCTTTTAAATTGGTGTATGGTAAAGCTTGTCATCTTCCAATTGAAATTGAGCACAAGGCTTAGTGGGTAGTGAAATCTTTGAACTATAATTTTAAAAGAGCATCAGAGAAGATAATGTTGTAGTTAAGTAAGCTAGAAGAAATTAGGCAAGTAGCCTATGAAAGTTCAAGAATTTATAAGGAGAAGACAGAGAAGTGGCATGATGCAAGCATAAAGAAGAAGCGTTTTGAAAAGGGAGATCAGGTGTTACTTTATAACTCTAGGCTGAGACTATTTCTTTGGAAACTTAGGACTAGGTGGCCAAAACCTTTCATAATGTCACAAGTCTTTCCCTATAGAGCAGTGGAACTGATGAATACTTAATGCGAGAGATTCAAAGAAATATTACGAAGGCAAAGTTGATGGTTTCCATCATGTTGCTTATTTGACTAACACCGACACGTAGTGCATGTTATAGTTAAGCTTATAACCTTTTAAATAAGCACTTTTTTGGGAGCTTAACCAAGTATTGTACATTTTTAGCTTTTATTTTGTTTACTTTTACATTTTTATGTCTTTTATAGTTCATACCCCCTGTATTTTTTTTAGGTGAGTTGACAGTAAAATAAACTTCAAGGATCAAAGAACACAATCACACAAATGTCAGGCATAAAAAGGGCAGTAACCTTTATTGTCAAAATAAATTATTTATTTCTTGTGTGAGTGATGGATTTTATGATGAGTCAATAAATGTTTTAAGTTATGTAAGTGATTATAATTGATTATGTTAAGTTTTTATGTTTTGGTATTAGGAAAGTTTTTGCATACCTTAAAATAGGTAGACACGGTTGTGTGTGTTTTTACGCACAGCTGTGCACCTTTGTGTGCCTCTAAAAGCTTAAATATTCAACTTTTAGGCATGGCCATTTGCGTAAATGCACACAGCCAAAATACCACTCAATGCAGGAATAAAATTTTAAAATCATGAATAACTATATACATTATTGCATACAACCATATGATGTTGAGCACTGAAATTAGCTAATCAGGCATGGCCATGTGTGTAAAGCCACATAGCCATGTGCTTTCCACCCTAATTTATACGCAATCAGGCATAACTGTGTTAGACATAGGATGACATTGCGGTGCATTAAGCACACAAATATATGCTTATTTGCACACAATCGTGTGTCGTAAAGCTGCATATTAAAAGTTCACTTTTAGGAGTCTTTCTTAATTGTTTCTCTAGGTTTTCAAGTCACACGTCTCCCTTAGTCTTTCTCATAGCCTCTCCTCATAAAATCCCTTCAAGTTCCTTCAATTTCATTAACTTCTCAAATCTAAAACTCATTTTTCTTTAGCTTTTGTTTTTCTATATTCAAATCAATTCAAAATGCTTAGATTGAAGATAAAAGCCAGTAAAACAACTGCTCCTCCTCCCTGGCTTTCATGATTAGGAGTTATTATAACCAACCCACAAGTTGAAGCTAAAAATAGAGAGCTAAATTAATTTCCTCAACAAATTACATTTGCAAATGAACAACAATAAAAGAGGTTTGAGAATATCATACACAGGAAGATTCAACCTAATAGGTACCTAGCAAATCATCCTTAGAAACTATAGGATTGTTGGATGATGTGAGCATGAATCTTAGGCGGGTTGATTGGGAAGACTTAATGATTAAGGCTTACCCTACATATTGAGACCCATTTTTGAATTTTTATCCTCTTATTATTTTGAAGAAGATGCCAAAATAATCTACTTTAGATTGATAAATGAAGCTTTTAGGTTGGGTTTATTTAAGCTTAATACTATTTTTGGGTTCCTAAAAAGGTATGAGGCCAACATTCTATTCGACAGAGATGAATTTTAAAAAGAATTAATGGAGATAAAGTGGCTTAGTATGAGGTTAGGTTGGAAAAGGAGTCCTAAATTAAATCTCATGCACTTAGATATGTCCACCGACTAAAGGCTTACACTATTTTTTATTAGAAGAGGGAGACTCCATGGTTAGCACAACTAAGCTTGCAACCCTCTATTGCATGGTATACGAGAGATAAATTAACATATGTCATGCCATAGCCATAAAAATCTAAGATGTTATTTTCAAAATTGGGGATCCAAATTTAAGGGCTAGTCACTGTTATAGCCAAATACGTGGGGTTTAAGGTGGAAAACATGTCATTTCCTATGGTGGAGGGGAGAGATGCCATTGACCTCCACATGATGCAATCAATGGCATTAGTTGAGGGAAACTACCCTAGGTTTAGGTTGATAAGGAGAGGTAATGTACAAGCCCCTCCGCAAAATGAGCCACAAGGAGAGGAAGCCGAAGTTGATAAGGTTGCTGCACGCATCAACAACCTTGAGTTGCAAGTGGGTGTGCTTAATGCCAATAAGGAAGAGCTTACATGAAGTGTGCAACTCATGAACCACTACTTAATGGCCTATTTCATGCATTAACGATTTGTGCCTCCTCCATTCCTACTGCCACAACTCGAGCCTTAAGACCTAGACCAAGATCAAGAACAAGATTAATTTATTTGCTTTATTTTGTTTAACTTTAGAACTTTGATATGGATATATCTTTGTTTAAGTTTGATACTTTATTTTTTAAAATTTATGGTTTGTAGATATTAAGTATTTGGATGTTTTAATGTTTATGCATTTGATCTTCAATTATTCTATTTTTGTTGTATATTTTGATGATTGAATGATGTGTTATGCTTGAATAAGTTAGATTCAGTGTTAATAATAATTTTTGGGGTGATTGAAATACTTTTGAGATGTTACATTACTAATTGTTCATTTGCAAGAACTTGAACATCAAAGGTGTTATTTGTTATGCCAATACACTTTGCGCCAAGTCACAATGCCTAACTCTCATGTGAGGGAAAATGATGAAGCAAGTAGCAATGAAGAGTGGATTGAGCGTAAGACTTTGATTAAGGAAGCTGCTATATGGCAATAAGTTTTGATCCACTTTGATATAATAGAGATCTATATAAATGCAAGACTGGATGAGCTCTAATTCCACTTTAAAGAATTACTGAAGCAACAAACCTAGCAAAATAAAGGGCTAAAGAGGTTCATCAAGGCAACTAATTCTACCACTTCTTTGCCATATAGTCCACCTTAGTGAAGGGAGCACTTTCCTTTTATCTTTAATTTTTAATTTT
>CATIWM010007796.1:0-16280 GCA_949671775.1 Mallotus repandus | reverse complement strand
TTTTGTTTATTTTTCTCTTTTTTGTTTATTTTTTTCCTTATTTTTTATTTATTTGTATTTTTTCTTATTTTTTTCTTATTTTCTGTTATCCGTATTTTTCCAAAATTCTTATTTTTCCTTATTTTTTATTTATTTTAATTTTTCTTTATTTTTCTTTATTTTTACTTATTCTCTATTGTAATTCCACAAGTGCCGGGGGGGGGGGGGGGGTGTTGAGATGGCTTTTTAAACAATATGGTTAATTTTCTTTTCACAACCAAGAGCAAGCAAAAATACTGAATTACAACTGAAAAGATGAAGTAGAAAAGAAATAAAACCTCCAAGGATTTATAGAGGTTCGACCCTCAAAGCATACTCCTCTCCTCAACTACTTATTGAGAGTTTGAATCCACTGTTAATCTACTTCAAGGTGTAGATTTAAACCCTTTACAAGCTCAATCCAGGCTACCCAAGTATTTTTTCAAGTCTCACACTCAAAGCCAATACTAAGGGCAATCCTCTTAGTTTACAAGAATTTTAAAACTCTAACCCAACTCACTCAATCTCACTATTGAACAAAGGAATTTAAACTCTCACCAACCCACACTCAAGAACACTCTTGAGATAAATAACAATTACAAGAATTAAAGATGAAGATTTGGGTGGTTGAAGGATTAAAATCAAGATTGAATGCTCAAATGTTGCCCTAAATTTGTTTGCTTAACTCAATTAATTCCCTCCATATGATTTCAGAGTAGTATTTGTATCCTCATAAAGAAAAAGAGTTGTTGGAGATGCATTTAATGCAAATAGAGTCGTTCAAACCACCAAAATCGAAGCAAGTCTGTGCATCATCATAATTACTAAGGTGCCAAGATGAAATTTGAATCTGCTCGCTTTCATGATCATAACAGTGGTGGTGACGATGGTCATGACAACATTCTGTAACTTTTGGGATTTTATCGTCATGATCATGAAAAATTAATCATGATCATAATTTTGGCCATCATAATCATAACACTGGTCACGACTGCTCTCGGGAATTTTTGGAAAATTGGAATTTGAATCTTTGTGATTTAGCCCGAATTTTTTTTTTTAATGAATGGGATTTACTTATTATCATATATAATTAAGATTCCCAACATTTGTCGCCAAAACCGACTTCTATTTTTGTCTCAAAAATTCAATCTTCATTTTTGCCTTCTGTTGTGGTCATGATGAATCTGTCATGGTCATAACAAGGCTGCAGACTTACTAGAGTCAAAGTACTGACTTTTCAAAGTTTGACTTGTGTAATTATGATCATAATACTTTTTTCATTTTTTATTTTATCCTTATATTTATTTATCCTTATTGTTTCATTTTTCATTTTATAATTATTTTTAATTTTTTTAATTTTTCTTATTTTCTGTTATCCTTACTTTATTCATTTTCTACACGGACAATAAATAAAAAGTGGTGGCCCTTAAACGTCAATATCCATGTCATTACCGACAAACAGAATGTGTCATTAGGTAGTTTTGTGGGATTTATGAGAAATATTGGGAGGTTTTAAGTGACTAAATGAAAGTTGGATATTTTACTGGGAACTAGTGAAAAGATTGGGTACCGTGGGTGTAATTAACCCTCAGTCGACATGGCTACCACTTTTTATCATATGACACATCAGCATCCATGTCAGCATTCACGTCATCACCGGTGACCGGATTCTATAACGAGACCCTTTTATGGGATTTATGAGAAATGTTGGGAGGTTTGGTGGGACGAAAATAAATTCAGATAGTTTAATGGGAAATAGTCTATATTTTGGGTACCATGGATGTAATTAACCCTATTTAAATGGTGTCTGAAATATTTTATTGGTTATCATTCTTTGAGTAATAGATATGTTTGAAAAGGAAAATTATTGGTTAAATGTACTTCTCACTGTTGCATCTTATATTGCCTGTGAAAATTTTAAATTTTAAAGGAGAGAGACAAGCAAACATTAATATCGCTGATGGTAAGAAGGCTGCTGTAATTTTAGCATCGGAAGCTGCAAAGATGGATCAGATTAACCGAGCACGAGGTTAGTCATTCTGCTATTTTAAATTAAGCACATTGTATGTACTTATACTTATCAGTCATCAATGTGCTTAGATGTCAATAACGTATTTTGACATAATGTGCCCTTACATTTGTGTCCCTTTTAAAATAAACGCTTACAGTTTTGTTTGAATATGTCTCTTGTATTATGGCTTTGGAGTTACACATAAGTAAAGCTTGTGGTGATGCAATTTTCCATTTGAGGTGGATGGGGGTCCGCATCTCTATACCATTACTGTTCACTTTGAATAATGTTTTTCTTGATGTAATTTCTTATCTTGTTTTCTGGACCTGTAAGCCACTTTGGATGACCACGCTGTGTTTCATGCAATAGTTTGACTTTATTTGAATGTCGACCATCCCATATTAGGCAATTAGATCCATGCTTCCATTTTGTGCAAACACATTTTTAAAATCCTTGTCAGGTGAAGCAGAAGCTATCCTTGCTAAATCATAAGCTGCAGCTAAAGGACTTGAGATGGTGTCACAGGCCCTTAAGGAAAATGGGGGAATAGAGGTGAGATTTCATGGGCTATGCCTAGTTGAATCCAGTGTTGATCTTAACTTCTCTATTTTCTCTTGGCTTCACTTAATTAGTACAACTGAAGCCCAATAGAATGGTCTTTGTATCCTGGTTTCACTTAATTAGTGCAACTGAATTTATTAAGTCCAATAGATTGGCCTTTGTATCCTAAAAAGTAGTGCTTATTTACAATTCCAAATGCTAATTTTTAGAATATGCATATAGTTGATTATCATTTTATGGACTCTTAGTTTGTAGGGATTAGTCTGTTGGGATGAAACTAGGATTGTCCTTTATGTTTTTTCTTCTTTTTTTTTGAGCTAACTTTTGTTTGTATTTCTAATTCCGATATCTATTCATCACGATTGGAATTTTCAAATTTCTTATACATTGGTTTTGTCTTCAGAAAACTAAGATATTTTTTAAACTGTCTTCCATTGCTAATACTCATGCTGCTTGAAAATTCTTAGATATATTTTGCTTTGTGGGTCCACTTCAGGCATTAACTCTCATATGATGTCAATTTAGACATGTTAGATGCCAACAAGGTACGGTTGGTTACAGTCTTGGAAATTTTCTCTCAATATTTTATGGTCTTCCTATTTTTTGGATCTGCCTGGGGGCTTTACGTAAGTCTTAATGCACATAGAACTTACTGTTAGCTACTCATCCTTAGTTAGAAATAGACGGTGCATGCTTTATCATCTTGTAGATGTTGCAACATAGGTTTAGCATGCATATTTGAAGCGTGCTTTTGAATTAACAGAACTTCTTCCTTTTTCTTAGAGATTTGAGGACATGCAGCACAACAGCATTTTGTTTTTGTAAAGTTAATAATTTGCACATTTAAATAAGAATAAACAGTTATCCAATGGTCGATTCTAATATAGTTTAATATCGTGGTGTAATTTAAAGGCTGCAAGTTTGAAAATCGCTGAGCAATATGTACAAGTCTTTGGCAATATTGCCAAGAAGGTAATGAGGACTTTCTGGGCATTTGTTTTGGTGTGCAGTTTGATTTTGGATTTTACTAAAATAATTCTCCAATATTTCATAGTCGACAACAATGTTAATTCCTTGCTCTGCTGAAAATCCTGCCAATTTGATGGCTCAAGCTTTAAGTAGGTACAGAAGCATGCTCGGGAATATTTCAAGTGATAGTTCTCATGAGCCTTCTTCTTCTGAGTTGATAGAAAGTATGAAGGATGGTGCTTCCACTGGAGAAAAAAAAGGATGAGAGTGCTACAGTTGCTGGAATTATCCAATTCATGGACCACAATTCTCACTTCAAAGCCGTAAGAAAGATGATTACGATTTTTTTTTTTTTTTTTTGGAGCATGAAAGTTGGTAGAGTTAATTCTACCATATTGACATACAAAACGACAAGAATTTTGCTATAATAGTTTCTAAGAACTCAGCTTTATATCCTCTCAAATGGTGAGGGATGGATTTGTTTTCAAAAGCATTCCTTTGAAAGATTCATACATTCATCTATAAGAGTAATTATTATTTTGAAAGATCTGTACTGAAATTCTGGAGTCCTTAGAAGAGAAGGGTAGCTGAAAAATATAGAAAATGACGTTCAATTGCTAATATCTCTACGTTGCCTATCACTACTGACATGGAACATAACTATGTCTCCCCATATAACTCGCTCACGATCAAAATGCAAATAAACCGCTAAGTGCTTCGTACGAGCGTGATTTACTGGATTGACAGCCAAATAAGTGGCGAAGATGTTATCACAAAACACTTATATCGGGAAGGTGATGGAGAGGGAGAGATCACGGAGGAACAGAGAGGACAACCATGACACCTCGACATTGATAGCTACAAGGGCACGGTATTCAGATTCAGCACTACTATGGGACACAGTTTGCTGTCTCTTTGTCGCCCAGGAAATCATATTGTTGCCTAAGAAAACACAATGACCTGTTAGTGATCATCGCGTATTAGGACAACCGGCCCAATTTGCATCACTGTAGGCTACTAAACGTGTAGAAGAGCCCCTATAGAGTTGCAATCCTATGGAAATAGAACCTTTGATGTAGCGTAATATATGTTTGACTGATTGCCAATGAATTTCCAAAGGTGCATGCATATGTTAAGAAATAGAATTAATTGCATATTAGAAGTTAAATACTGCAAATCGCCAACTATGCTCCTGTAAAGAGTGGGATCATGGAACTTAGCGTCAGATGAGGAATGAGGTTGGTGGGCATAAAGAGGAGTGTCCACCAATTTACAAATCTGCATAGCATCCTTTTGTAATAATTCGGTTGCATACTTTTATTGATATAAAAAGAGTCCATCAGTGTTATGCACAACTTGGATACCTAGAAAAATAATTAATGGAGCCCATATCATTCATAGAAAATTCATCTTTCAACTTTTGAAGAAGGCGAGTCAAAAGAGAAGAACTGGAAGCTGTAAGAATGATATCATCAACATAAAGCGGTAAAATAGTCATACCATCAACAACGCGATAAACAAATATAGAGTAGTTTGACTTGCAACCAGAAAATTCAATATTCTATAAATAAGAAGTGAATAATTAAAACCAAGCTCGAGGGGCTTGGCGTAACCTATAAAGAGCGCGATTAAGCTTGCAAACATAATTTGGATGATTGGAATCAAAAAATTTCAGAGGTTGAACCGTATAAACATCCTTATCAAGATGCCCATGTAAAAAGGCATTTTTAACATCAAGTTGATGTACATGCCATCCAGAGGAAAGAGCCAAGTAAAGAACCACTCAAATTATAATTGGTTTCATCATCAGGCTAAATGTTTCATCGAAATCAATCCCATGCTATTGAGTGAAGCCCTTCGCCACAAGTTTGGCCTTATAACGGTCGATTATTCCATCCGCTTTTTGTTTGAGTTTATAAACCCATTTACAACAAATGATATTTCTGTTTGGAGGAGGAGGAGGCATAAGGTCCAAGTATTGTTGGATAGGAAAGCATTATATTCTGATATCTTGGCATCCCGCCAGGCTTGATGTTTAGAAGCAGCCTAGAAAGTAGTGGGTTCAAAAGGTTGCACTTGGCATATTAGAAAATATAAGGTTATGGGTTTGACGACACCTGCTTTGCTTTAGGTAACCATTGCATAGACATTAGGATTATTAGGTGGTAGAGGTGACAAAGTGGCAAAAGAATAAGAGAATACAATTGTGGATGAGGAAGTAAGGGAGATGGGTACATTGTTAAGGTTGGATGAATTATGGATGGGTGAGGTGGAATTTAGTAATACATAATATGTGGAAGGATGCACGTGATTTTGGTTTGTGATGGGTAGCTGTAGATAAGGTTATGAATTTGAATTTTGGGTAAGAGATGGGAATACAGAATTATAGGAAGATACTAATGGATTAGAATTGATAGAGAAACGTTGTTGTAAAATATGTGGAGGTTGAGAAAAAGATTGAGATGTGATAGAATTGTGATTAGGAAGAGAAGAATAAGATAAGGAAGAGGAATGAGAGAATACTTGTACGGGATTTAGATAATTGCCAAACCACCAATAGTGTTTGAAGTTGAATGGCAAGGCACAACTCTATCCGTGTGGAATGGAAAAATATGCTCTATAAATATAACATGGCAAGAAACAAAAACCCTTGAACTAGATAAGTCAAGACAGCGATAGCCTTTGTGATCCAATACATAGGCAAGAAAATTAAAAGAGCTATCAAAGGTTGGTTATTTAAAGCAAGTAATTAAACAAATTAACAAATAAAAAGAATATAAAAGAGGCTATTGTAAATCACATTAACAAGGAAACAAACAATATTGAAGGCATGTTATTGGGAGAATTGGCATGCCACATTTTCCTTAAGCCAAATAACATGTTAGTTCAAGTTCTTGTGAACACCTTAAGCTTTTAAAACCTGAATTAACAATCTCTCTCGATTAAGGTTAATCTTACTGACAAGCCTCAATTAAATATCATCGTACAACTTGATTCTCATCATCATCATCATATAACAAGATTAGATCTAACTTGAAAGGCATTCAGCAAACTTATGGTGGATTAGATCTATATAAGTTTTCTCAAGTCATTGAAAGATCTAACAAGTGTATCTTGGTTTATTGAATCTACTAACTCTCATTGTATAGATTCAAAAAAGGATTGCATTTGGCCATAATACAATACTCAATAAAGCTCAGCACACATAATATGCAATTAATAAATAAGAACTAATATATTAAATGAACTTAATTCAACTGGGTTTCCAAAATCCCAACAACATAAAAGTATTTATACACTCACAGCTATTAAGACCAACATTCAATATTCAATTACACATAAAAGATTAAAATAAGGATGAGAGGAAGAAATGTTATCCAAAGGAGGTTGAATCTGCAAATGGGTCTCTCTCCTTCAGCTTCTTATTCTCCTCTTTCTCCTTCTCTCTTCTCTTCTGTGTTGTTCCTTATGAGTGATAGATTATTCTAGAGAATGTGAAAGCATGTGCATATTGTGTGTCCTCCTCCCCAAGTATTTTGTGCCTTTTTTTCCTTTTTACCCCTTCTAGAACATGTCCTTTTAACTCCCCTCAGATATTTCTTAAATTCAGTACACCTCAGCATGTTTTGTGCTAGAAACGGTGAAGCCGCGATCGTGGAAGATCCAAGCTTATGTAGAAAAGGCTCTTAGGCAAAGGTTATGCTCACTCATTGGCTGCGCTCGTAACCAAAGCATCGAGGTGAAAGGATTGTGCTCGCATTCTGGCCACATTATTGATAGAAGAGGCTGGCTTGAGGAATCTGTGCTCCCATAAAAGACCGCGATTGCACCAGTCTCGAAATCACTCAAGGACTAGCATTTTGGCACATCTGCGATCATGGCGAAAGATAGCTCTACCCCAATTCTCCTTTTTTTGGCACCAAACTTCACCAAATCACCTCCTTTTCCATTTTTCCTAACAAAAATAAAGAAAATATAAAAGTATAGATTTCTATATGATTTTCTATATTAAATGCTTTATAAAATGTACAAATGTATGCAAAATAAAGTTATAAAACTATGCATAATTTGACACCAACAAATACCCCCACACTTGAATATTTACTTGTCCTCAAGCAAACTCAAGAATGCAAATCATCAAAACAAAGAACAAGGTGTATGTCCACAGTCTCATCAAGCATACATATCAATCTCCTCCTAATAATTAGTTTACAATTCTCAAAACAAGGTTAACAAATCAAGTTGAGAATTAAAATTACCAAGTGAAGAGCATGTTATCTACTTGCAATCACACCAAGATGAATCAAAGTCTTAGGAAAAGCATGCATGAATAAAAAAGACTCCAATTTAAGGTCCTTCTTAATTTCGCATACAGAAATTAACTCTTAACCTTTTTATTATTTTCTTTTTGTGCTTTTTCTTCCCTCTCTCGGTAGTTCCCTATCTTTCCCAAACTACTCAATATGAACACCTTGAGAGGGTTCTTTGAATACTTATACTCATATAAAAGAGCATTGGAGTAGATGGAATTTAAGTTCCTAAACACTTCATTCTTTTTCTTTTCTTTTCTTTATTTTTTTTATGAATGGAAAAGGGTGTTTTTACGATTCCTTTCGCATTCAACCAAAAACGACCCTAAAGAGGAGTTTGGTTCATTCAAAATACTAATTCCCAAAACAATCATTCAAAATCATGATCAAGTAAGGAACGACATGCATTAGATTGATTAAAAGCCCAAAAATCTCAACTCAAAATGTCAACAAAGTTTAAAAAGAACTAAATTAACCATTAAAAGGAGATTAACATATAAACACCAACAAAACTAACAAACATACACAATATTCAATACTAAGATAATTTACAACAAATTCAAGCATTGGAGTATAAAAATTCTAAGAATTTGGGGCCAAATTACACAAATACAAAATACAAATGCATGATACCTAAAATATACTAAAAAATATACTAAAGATGCAAAATACAAAATGATTCCCCCCCCCCCCCCCCACACACACACACTTAAATTGCACATTATCCTCATTATCCTCAATGTGAGTGGGGTACCTAAATCAAAACAAAATAGAATATATAATGCATAAACACAACCAAAAAATCAAAAGCATAAATTCACAAGCAAAAATATAAACATGAAAAATATGCAAAAGAAAATAAAATAAAACTAAACTAAAACTAAAAATTAAAAAGTTAGGGAAAAAGAAATTACTCACCCCGTGGAGGAGAGCCATGAGTGACTATTGAGGCCGTGATGATGAAGAAGGTTGAGTTTTCAAAATAGGAACTCGAAGAGGCCTCCTTGTCTGTGATGGTGAAGGAAAATGGTCATACCCTGTTTCCCAGAAATACTCTTTCAACTTGAAGAAATGGTAAGACTGTTCATCTTTGATATTCATTAGCATGTCATTCAACTCATGATATTTAGTCTCCACGGACTTCTTTAAACTCTAAAAGCACATCCATTGATTTTTCAAGACTCTCGAAACAAAAGTTTATTGTTGCTATCAAAAGGTCCAACTTCTCTGGGACTTGGGTCATGTCCACCTGAGGTGGAGCAGACAATAAGAGATGCTCTTCTTCCTTTTTTTCTTTAGATTCTGATTCCTCATCCTGAGTGGGCAGATTTCTTCTATAAGCTGCGACTTGTTTCAAATGAAAACACTTCCTTGTTGAAGGCTCTCTTAGCTCTTTGCTAAACTTAAATATTTTTTCTCTCATAAGCAAAAGCCAACCTATTTTCTCCTGTGGAATAGCTGGCATCTCAATAGCTAGAGGATTAAAAATTTAGAAATGCATCGCCAACCCTACTACTATATGGCCCATGGAGATCGATGCTTTAGGAGCTCTGGGCACATGCCACAAGGTTTGCAAAATGAAGTATCTAGTAGAGATTTTTATGGATGTATGCATACACTACAACATCAACAATTCTTATCTTAAAACCTTGTTACTCTCCATCTTCCAAAAAATGGAATGTCATATGAACTTTACATAATCTCATCAATGTGATCTCTAATCAACCCATTCGGTGAACCCCACCCTTCCCAAATTGCATCAGATTTGGTTATCTCTCTCCAAAAATCCTTGGATTTGTATTTAATTGGTGCTTCATAAAACCCTCCTTTTGGGAACCCAAACACAATAAGCATAATATTATAATCAATGATAATCAGCTTGCCATTAAGCCTACAATTAAACTTCCTATAGCCTTCATCAGATAGTTTTAGAGTTGTATAGAATTCTAGGGTTAAGTTTTTATATACAGAGTCTATCAATTAAAAAAGTACCCTATCCTAGTCTATGACAAAGCTCTAAAACTCTATCTTTAAGCTTAACACCATCTAATGCACCCATATCCAAACATTTAAGGACTATAAAATTTCTCTAGGAAAGACAAGGATACTTATCTCCTTCCTCAGGCGTGCGAATCAAAAATGGGGCACCACAATTGTTGGGTTTCATGATACTATACCCAGTGAAAATTTAAAATTTTTATCACAAACCTGAACTTGAATCCATGTAATTCGATTAACTGATTTAATTAGGGTTTCCAAAATCTTACCACAATCGCAAGTATAGGCTGGATTGCTGGAACGTAGAGAGGAGCTTCACACCATTTGACACCTTACCTCGAGCTTTTTGCTTTCTTTGGTCGGATTGTGACGTCTCCAAAAGGATGTGTCCTCTACTGGTATCCACATGAACAACCCTTGATTCAAAACGAATCTGTGTGCTAGCAACTACTCGATTATCTCAATAAATCAAGAATCAAAGAACTCTGTGTTTTTTGTTTTTCTCAAAAGGGAGAGAAAACAAATTTAGGTGGCTAAAGTGATAGACGTATGTGAAACCCTAGAGAACATGATATATTTATAGACTTCTCAATTAGGGTTTCACTTACTAAAACGCCCTTTTTTTGGTATATACAACTCTTAATTATGATTTTCTTTTAAATATTAAATCAGAAATATATTTTCTATTTATTTAAGATAACCATTACCTTAAATAAATATATGAATTTATATATATATATATATATATATATATATATATGTAAATTCGTATATATAAATATTTATTTATTCCACAAAGTTTAACTGGGATTGGTAAACCCATATTCATTTTGGGCCTGTTCAAAGTGTGTGACCCAGTAGGTTCACATAACGTTGGCAGTAGGCCTAAATCTCAATTTAGGCCTACAAGTCATAATTGGTCTCTAGCAAGACATTATAACTACCCAAGTTATGTGAAGGCCGATAATCCGACATAACTTTATTACAGTCAATATTGTAGTCCCTTTATCACATGATATCTTAATTAAACATAAGGCATAGTTTATGTCATCCTTGTACAGTTCAATAATATTATTACTTGATCTCAAGTAGACTAAGAATGATAACTCTTTATCAATTCATTTCAACATAGCCATGCAATTTCCTTCAGTTTATCTTATTAAGGAGCTCATAGATATCTTACTCATATTAAATGGGGGAAAAATTCATTCTCAATCACTCACATTCCTCACATAACTCATTTCTTATCCAACAACATTCTATTATATCATCCTGTTAAAGATAATGTTAGAATGTGTCAAAATATAAAATAGTTATGTAGAAATCCATGGTGATTTCAAGGTCGAAGGACTAAAATAATATTACTGTGATGAGAATAACTTATGACAATTATCTATGTAGTATTCTCATAGTGGGTCAATCCAGTGCATTATTTCTTTAAATAGTACCTATGAGTTGACTTAATATCTCATATTCATGATTAGTAAAATATAACCATCAGTCAACATCATACTAGTCTTAATTTATTATTATGACTAGGGATAATTTGAATAGAACTCATATTTAATCTAAGGGTTTTACTATCAAGTCACATACTTGATGTCCTTAGAAATAATTAATTATTCAAGTAATTATCATAACATAAAAATGATAATGAAAGTGCCTCTTTAATAATAAAACAATAAAGTCAAACCATAGTCACATATGATTGACCAAGTGCAAACCACTAACAATAATTGGATGCTAAATTGACTTCGCCTTCCTGAACCACTTGCTTTCCAATAATCTTTGCCCTTGCTTTTTTATGATGACATTGGAAAGAAACTTTCTAATGCTCTATTTTTAGGAGAAAAGGGTTGGGAAAATTAGGGTTTATGGCAAATTAGGGAGAAATTGAAAAGTGTTAGGGTTATAATAGAGGTAAGAGAGAGTGAATATGGAAGATTTAGAGAGATTTGGAGAAAGAGATTAGAGATTTAGGGGATTTGCAAAGATTGCAGGTTTTTGAAAAAGAGAGGAGGAGGGAAGTTGGTGGCATCTATTTTAATTGCATAATAGGGGCAATCCATGATTGTGATTAATGCATGATCACAATAGATAAAATAGGCAACTTAAAATGCAGGCATACAATATCGCAGATAATGTGCAATCACAACATATGAAAATGAGCTTGAGAGATTTGGCACTCGCCATCATTGAATTCCACTAGCATGGATTAAGCACTTTGGTTGGGCTATAACGCGATAGTGAGAATTGCCTAGAATTTTGATTGAGTGATTATGTGAATAGTAGCAATGGTGGCTTCTTTCCTGCATCCAAATACATGCCAAAAACCACACATAAGTTGTTAACACACTTTGCTTGAAGCTCATATAATCAATAAGGAAATAAAATTTTATATATTGAACAAAAATAAAAAGCAAAAATGAACAACACAAAATTTAAACAAACAACAAAACAAAACAAAATAAAAACATACTAATTTAAGGTCTTTAGCTTGACCATGCCCTTGCAATTCAATGTGTCAAGTGACTGAGGAGGAAGAACATCCTTCATCCTTGTTGATAAGCAATGGCTGTTGTTCCTCCCTTCCACCATCTTTTGAGTCAATCTTCATTTTGCCCTTTTAAGCAACATATTTCCTAAGCATGTACACCATTCTGATCACTTACTTAGCCTTCTTCTTCAAATTCACTTTTGATTTGTCCTTCTTCATCTTAGTCTCAACTTTGGGTTTTGACTTGATTCAGGCTTCTGTTTCTTTAGAATCATTATGCTTCAATGATTTCTTTGTCCATTACTCTTCCTTCTTCCTTAGGATTATCACCCTTCACATCTTTGAGAAGTCTATTCATCACAAAATCCACCTTCTCTTTTCTAACTCGCAATGTGATCCTCCCTTCATACACATCTATCATTGCCCTTCCAATGTTGAGAAAGGGTCTTCCTAGGATTAAAGGGTAATGCTTGTCTTGCTTATAGTCCAAGATAACAAAGTTTACTGAAAATTAGAATTTATCAAATCAAACAAGTAGATCTTCAACTACTCCTTATGGTTTTTCAATTGAATGATCAGCTAGTTAAAGAGTCATGTTGGTGTCAATCACCTCTCCAAGATTAAACTCCCTGAAAAGAGAAAGAGGCATGAGATTAATGCTAGCTCCTAAATTACATAAGCATTTAGGAAATTCTTTAGAATCAAGAGTGCAAGGAATTTTAAAACTCCCTAGATCTTTAAGCTTGACTACAATTTTTTTAGAAATGATAGAGCGACAAGTCTCCATTAGAGGCACCATCTCATTTTCATTCCATTTTTGCTTGTTGGTAATAATGTCTTTGAGGAATTTTGTGTACATTGGCATCTTATTCAATGCTTTCAAGAGTGGTATCTTTAACTCTAACTTTTGAAAGGTTTCTATGAATATAGCAAACCTTTTCTCATCATCATTCATTTTCCTTTGCCTCAAAGGAAAGGGTAGCCTTGGAGCATACTTTTATGTGTCAACAATAGGAGGCTACTCCACTTGCTTCTCCTTTGATTCTTTAGCTTCCTTTTCTTATTTTTCAGCTAGTACATCTTCAATTTTTACCTCTTGTGGATCTTTTTCTTCATCAACCTTGAATGGCAATTGTTGAGGTTCTTGAAGCACTCTACCACTTCTTAAGGTGATTGCCTTGACTTGCTCTTTTAGATTAACTTCAGTATTGCTTCGAAGGTGGCCTTTACTTCTAGTAGCAATTGTATTTGCTAGTTGGCCAAGTTGAACCTTATATTGTGGATTGATGAAGAGTGGTGCTTGAACATTTGATCATACTTCTCATTTTAGCTATTGATCTTTGAGCTGATAGCTTCCATGAATATATCCAATTCTGACTCAAACTTTGCCTCTATAGCAACAAATCTCTCATCAATAGACTTGGCTTAGAATCCAAGTGGTGGTGCTGGTTTATAAAATTGGTTTGAGAAGCGTTGAGAGTTTTGATTATTACTCCATGAAAAAATGAGGTGGTTTCTCCAACCTTGGTTGTAGGTGTTTAAGTATGGGTTGTTGTTTTGTTGTCTTAGTTGGAATTGGTTTCCAATAAAGCTACAATTTTCAAGATTTCCATCTCCATACAATTTTCCACCTCCAAATCCACACTTAAGAGTTGAGTGATCAAGCACATGACAATGTTCACAATACATAGTTGTAGATGAGGTTGGGATAACATTACCTCTTATTGCTAAGTCAACAATCTTCTTGTTTAGTTCAGCAAGTTGTGCTTGAATGGAAGCAACATCATCAACTCCAAGTTTTCCTCCATGTTTAGGAGCCAAATGCCTCTCTGAAGGCCATAGGCAATTGTTGTTAGCCATCTCCTCTAAGAGTTCAAAAGCACCATCAATGGTTTTCCTCATTAAAGATCCCCCCACTGCTGTATCAATTGTGTCTCTTGTGGACTTCATCACACTGTTGGGGTCATTTTTCAAAACTCTGATAGCCGATGATGAAAAACCTAAAATGTCTCATCAGACAGTCAATTTGATAAAGAGAATTAAAATTCAAGCCATTTCAAAATCCAATGAACCACTAAAATCATACCCGATCACCAAATATACCATTTCAAGACTTAACTAAACCCCGATCAAACCTTAACCCTACCCTTTTGGTATTGAGAAAGAGGTTTTAGAAGAATAATCATAAAGAAGTTCACCTAAGTCAGGTCTTCCAAACCAATAAGTACAGTCCTATGTAAGGGCAGTTCATAGTCTATTTTCTATAGTTTTCAGTCTGGTTTTGATTCCTGAAGTTTTGGTTTAACCTTTGGAAGTCTCGAGAATAAAAGTCAAACTTTGGTCAACGGGACTTTTTAGTGGTCAAACAGAGCTCCCGAAGTTGAATTTCAGTTTAAAATTGTCATCTAAAATTCCAGTGTGTTAGTGGGTCTCATTTGGCAAAATTTTAAAATTTTGACCTCTAGTGGTCAAATCAAGACCCACAACTGTCTACCTCTCCTTGTCCTTATCCAAAATGGACACTTGCCAAAAAATGTACTTTCCAAGTAAAGAATATTCCAAATTTGAAATATACTAGGACAAGTGTTAATTTCTTAAAGGAAGAATATATACTATTACATAATAACCTTGAATAATCAAGGGAATTTCCAATAAATGTCACTAACCTCAAATGCCTATAAATAGAAGCATTAATGAAACCTTCTTGGAGGTTGAGAGAGCCACTTCTATATAGAGAAAATTCCAGCACAAAAACCCTAAAAGATTATAAAATAATTCTCTCCAAAAAGCCTTATAAATTAGGGAAAATTGGGAAATCAAGGGGAAACTATGCCAAATTTCCTCTAGACCTAATTTCTCTCTATTTTCCTCTCAAATCTCTCTCAATAATATGAAAATAAATCACCAAAACCCAAAATCCAACTCCTGTAAATCAATTCCAATCAAATCAAAACTAACCCAAGATTAAACCCTCCTAAAAACACCCTTTCCCTTTGCATTTCAATCTCAATTCTCTATAATCAATTGGTGTTTCTTGGTGAGTTATTGACCAAATTCTAAGGCTAAACACTTTTTAAAACATCACCCTCATTGATTCTCTTCTTATTTCTGGGATTTGGGGCATTAAAATCAAGTTTTGAAAACAAAGGAGTGCAAAATCGTATTTGTAGACGGCGGGGTTTAGCGCGCGCCCAAGTTTATTGCAACCGCGACACTGTTTGAGCTAAGGGCTCTAGGGAACACACTAACCATTGTCACAAATACATGGCATGGAGATGAGGAGTCGCCACCCAGGGTAATAACTGGGACAAATCGAAAGTGGTGGTTACTCGATTCTCTAATACAAGCTAGCACCACAACCAGGAGTTCTGGATACGGAATACCAACTTCTTTTTAGTCTTGTGTTCATTTAGATTTATTTTATTAATTATTATATTATTCTCTAATTACATGCAATTTCATTAAACCCTAATTTAAACATCCATCTAACCCTAAGGCAACCAATCAATGAAAAAGCACACAAAAATGCATTCAAAGTATGATGTCCCTAAATTTAAACTATACTTTAATTTTATTTTAAGTTAGCTAAATCTACATATTTTATAAATGAAAATGCAACTAAACTGGGCCTACATTTTGATTAATTAGTGAACCTAAGCCTATTGTTTTTAATTCTAATGGTGGGCCTAAAAATGAAATTAATTAGTGGGCTTAATTTTAATTATTTTAATTCTAAAGAAAGTGGGCCTAAGTCTACAAATTATGAAAGAGGCTTTTTAATGGGCTAAGTCTAAATTAATTTTATTTAATTAAGAATGGGCCTAAAATCTAAATTATTCTAACGGGCCTAAATTAATTAGTTAAACCTAAAATCTAAATTAATTAATTAATTAAACCTAAAATCTAATTTTAAAGA
>CATIWM010007781.1:0-14773 GCA_949671775.1 Mallotus repandus | reverse complement strand
ATGAGTACTCACTTCTTTTCGTTTATTCAAGTGACTTAATTTATTGAGCCCTTTCTCAATATATAACCCCCACTATTTTTCAATTTTACTTGTCCAAGATCTTCCATGAAAAAATATAAAAAAATTAGAAACCTTCTTGTTTCTATTATGCCCTCAATAGCATTATTCACAATTTAAAATATAGTCAAATATTCATTATTTGACTCAAATATAATTATTATAACAATTTTAATTCTTATAATCATCCTTGATTCCTTCTCGAATCAATTTTTAATAAATAAAATACAATCTCAAATTGTATAACTCAAACACAACTTTTAACACTTAAAAATAATAATAATAATAATAACTTGCACTTTTCAAGTTACCATATTTTTTAGATTTAATAATTCATGCATGTTTCAACAACAATGAGCATACAATATATGAAAAATAAACTCAATATGCTTAGTATTATAAAATAACAGTGCAATTTCTCTCAAAACATGCTCCACAATCACTATTTTAAATATTGCACTTCTGATTTTTTTTAATGTCCATAACTGCCAAAATTAATATATTTAAAATACTCAGATAGTTATAAATGAATAGATGTATCTCTTCAAAAATAAAACTAAATAACACATATACATTTTTCCTTATTTTAATTTTATAATTAAACAATAATAAACAACAATCAATAATTTTTCATTTGTTAAAATATAAAATTAAAACACAAAATTACATAAATCACAATTTATAAATATTAATAGTATAGCACTTGTAGAGTTGCACTCTTCAAATTAACACTTAAAATATGTTTGTATTTATACATAAAATTTGCAGCTCTTAAGAAGATAACTAACATAATAAAATAATAATAATAATAATAATAATTATTATTATTATTATTATTATTATTATTATTATAAAATGACAATAAAAAGAAAAAAATTACAGCTTGTGAAGAATTTGGACTTTTTTCACAGTAGACATGGCACCTCGGCCCCTCTCATTGGGTGCCTAGGCTCTCCATTTAAAAAAAAAAAAAAAAAAAACACAAATACTCCTTAATAGTACAATCAATTCACTTTGAGTCTTAAGTCCCGGTCTCATATGCATCACCACCGTCGTGACCATATTACTTCTTCTTTTATTTTAATTTTACGTTTACACAATGATAAATAATATATAATCAATAAATCCTCCGCTAGTTTAAATAAAAAATTAAAATATAAAATATGCCACGTAGAAAAATTTGAACACAATAATAATAATAATAATATATTTATTAATATTTTTTCACATACTCATTATTCAATTTATTTTTAAGCATCACATGCATTTACTAATGCCAACAAAAAAAAAATATTAATAATATTAATAACAACTTACGAGTTTTTCCTTTTGAATTCAAAATAACAACAAATTTAAAATTCATACTTAATAGATGTCACTTGACAGTGTTGTTATTCATATTTTTCTTTCTCGCAAAAAAAAATAAAACACAAAAATTTTGCTTTTAGGTTGTTAGAAAATTAATTGATGATGAAAATCATAACAACAACGACAAATTCATACAAGAATTCATTTTGGAGCAGAGGTGCTATTGCCTTAAAACCAGGCATCCTACAATTACAGCATTGGACGCCCGACTTTGATCCCTTAGCTCAAAACGCAACAAACACTCAACTATGGGTACGGTTTTACAAGCTTCCACGGGAATATTGGCATCCACAAATCTTAACCTCCATTGCAAAAGGCATTGGAGTTTCCCTGAAAATTAATCATAAAACGGTGAACGGTGAATTTGGCCACTACGCCCAGGTTTTAATCGACATTGATATGTCTTCTTTCTTGCCTGAAACCTTGCTAATTGAACGAGTTGGCAAGAGTTTTTTCATCGAGGTTGTCTACCAAAATCTACCTTCATTTTGTAGCTTTTGTTCTACCATTGGTCACTTATCTAAAGACTGTAAGGTTGGGAAAAAGTTAGCACAAGCTGTTTTGCCCCGGAAAACTGAGAAGAAAGCAGAGGTGAAATAAGTTTGGAAACCCAAAGTAATCACTGAAATTCCAGTTGCTAATGCTTTTAGAGAGCTTGCTGCTGGAATCGGCAAGGATGTTGATGAGACAACTGCTTCGGAGCTACAAACAACAGAACTGGTTTTAGCTCCCGCTCTAGATGTTGTTACCACTGCCCCTCCAGCAGAGATTAATGCCGATAAGACTGATCCACAACTCCACGCTGCAAATAACGATGATCACACTCAGAATGCAATGGTATTGGAGAGGACTGATCTGACTCTTGTAGAAAACAACAATGGTGATGAACCTGTAATTAATATCCAGTCTGACTAATGGGATGGCAATCATATACAGGCCGCGGATCCAACTATTCACGACCAATCTAAAACATCATGGGCCGATGATGCGGACCTGGAGGAAGTTCCTTGGACCACTATCACTCGGAAGAAAACTCCAAAGCCGCATGAAAAATGCAAAGTAACCCTTTCCAAAAGGGTTGCAAGGAAACCTGACAAACTCAATTTATAAAGATCCTATACTGGAATTGCAGAGGTTTGGCCAACACTCTTACCCAAAGCACTCTTTTTTCTCTTTGCAGACAACACACTCCTGATTATTTATGTATTGTAGAACCAATGGTGGTTTTTGATTCTATTCATTCCTCTTATTGGGACAGATTAATTTTTTCTTTAATTGCTCATAATAATTTGCCTCTGTCTAGTATTAGGGTCTTGGGAAAATGACGTTTTTTACCTCCTTCAGGTGTTCATATTCATAATCAACATATTTCGCTAGATATCTATGTTTCTAATTCTTTGCAGAGAATCTCTTTTGTCTATGGCAGCATTTGACACAATAGATGAATGGATTTATGGACGGATATGTGCAATTTATCTGCTTCATATTCTTCTAGTTGGTGTGTCATTGGCGACTTTAATACCATTATGGGAGCGCATGAAAAAATGGGTAGACCACCAGCAGCATGTCCTTGCAAGGAATTTAGGAATTTTACTGATGACTGCTTACTTTCTAATATCCCTTCCCGCAGTGCTCCTTACACTTGGAGTAATGGGCGTCATGGTGATAACAGAGTGGAGAGCCAACTTGATAGGGCTCTAGCTAATTTATAATTTTTTTATTGCTGGAATAATATCTCTTACTCAGTTTTGCCTCGGCATCAATCAGATCATTCCCCATTACTGCTTAATTATGCTCTTAAAGATACACTTGCTGCTCGCTTTAGATTTCAAGCAATGTGGATAACTCATCCTTGCCTTAGAGATCTTATTTTAAATTCTTAGGTGATACCTATGGGTGCTCTTCATCCAATGAAGCTTTTAGGAGCAAAGCTCAAACGCCTTTGCCAAGATCTTAAAAATTGGAATCGTCAAGTGTTTGGTCATTTTGATGATAATATCTAGAGTACCAACAATCTCTTGCAAGACATTCAAGCTCAGATAGCAAATCATGGTTTCACAGAGGCTCTTCATAAGCGTGAATTAGAAGCCCATGCTCAGATGGATCTTTATCTCACTCAACATGAGATCTTCTTTAAAGAAAGAAGTAGAGTGAAGTGGTTAGCAGCTGGGGATCGAAATACCTCCTTTTTCCATCAACAATTTGTTAGGAAAAAACCAATGCAAGGGATTCATCAACTGCAGATTGGTAGAGTCATTACAAATGACAAGTCAGTTATTAAAAATCATATTAGTGATTTTTATAAACACCTATTCTAGGCAGATGCTTCAGTGGTTTCTAATATTCAATTAATTCAATTTGTGGTTCCTTCTTTGGTTACAAATTTGGATAACATCGCTTGTTCGATGTCCTTCTGTTGATGAGATCAAAAATACTTTCTTCAGCATGGATTCCCATAGTGCTCCTAGACCATATGGTTTTACAAGTATCTTTTATAAAACTTATTGGGATATTATCCAAAATGATGTCTATGCTGCTGTTTGTAGCTTTTTTAACACTGGGGTGATTACTTCGGGAATTAATTCTAGTTTAATGACTGTAATTCCTAAGGTTCCTGATGCTATTACTATAGAGCAATTTTGTCCTACTGTTTGTAGTAATTTTACCATTAAAATTATTACCAAAATTTTAGCTGACTATCTTGGCTCCATTGCTACAAGAATTATTTCTTGTAATCAATTTGGTTTCTTAAGAAATCGATCCATTGCTGATTGCATTACTGGGGCTTATGAGAGTGTTAATATTTTAAATAAATCTTGTTTTGGAGGCAATATGGCCATGAAGATTGACATTAGAAAGGCCTTCGATACTCTTGATTGGAATTTTCTTTGTGATGTGTTAGAGGCATTTGGTTTTTCTTTACAGTTCAGAGATTGGATTCTATCTCTATTTTCATCGGTTAGACTCTCTATTATGATCAATGGCAAAGCTCAACGGTATTTTGCTTGTTCTAGAGGTGTTCGTCAAGGGGATCCTCTTTCCCCTCTTCTTTTTGATATTGCAGAGGATTTTCTCAGCATATTGATTTCTCAAAAAGTTCAGCAATGTAGGATTGTGTTGATGTCTCATACTAGTGGGTCCTATTTTTCCACTCATTTTCTCTATGCTGATGATGTGTTGGTGTTTGGGAAAGCTACCATGCGCAGTATTAGAGAAATTAATGGAACTTTAATCTATATGGCAGTCTTTCAGGATAATTATTAAACTGGAGCAAATCAGATTTTTTTAATGGGTCAGCTATTTCGTCACAGCGTATTCAGAGACTTCATCAAACAATGGCCATGAAAAGGGTTTCTCTTCCCTTTGTTTATTTGGGTGTTCCTTTTTTTGTGGGTGCTCCAAAAAAATAATGGTTGAAGCCAATTGTAGACAAAATTTGTAGCAAATTCTCTAAGTGGAAAGAAAAATCTTTATCTATGGCCAGTAGGTTGGTTCTTGTCCAATCAGTGATCACCAGCTCTTTACTTCACTCTTTTGCTATATATCGTTGGCCATAGTCTTTAATTTCTTATGTTGAAAAATGTATGCGAAATTTTATTTGGTCGGGATCAGTTGGTGAGAGGAAGCTTGTGACTGTTCCTTGGAGCATTTGTTGCCTCCCGATTAAAGAAAGTGGTCTTAATATTAAGAATCTTGGATGTCTTAATGAAGCTATAACATTAACATGGTGCAACCAATTAACAATGAAACAGATTTGTGTGTTTGGACTCCCGCTTTGGATGGCTTCCTTTCAGTTAAAAATATGTATAATCATTTAAGAAGAAAAGGTCAGTCACTCCCTAGGCACTCTTTTATATGGAAAGAGTTCTTGCCTCCATTCCGTTGTCTAATATATTGGAGATCCATTCTTGGCTATATTGATAATAATTTGAGGAAAAAAGGAATTTTCTTAGCCTCTCGATGCCCTCTTTGTCAATTGGAAAATGAGGATACCACTCACTTATTTTTACGTTGTCCTTTTGTTGTTGCTTTATGGCAATCGATTGCTATGCTTTTTGGTAAAAACTTGGTATTTTCAGGAAGTTTGCTGGATCTTTTTCTTTCAGCCGTATGCCATCCTTTCAGCACCCAAGTTGCTACTTTTTAGTGTGCTGCAATTGTCAACTGTATTTGGGTTATTTGGCAGTTCCGTAATGCTGCTATTTTTGAAGATCAAATTCCCAATATTAAAGTCGCTCTTAGACTGCTCTGGTCTACAATTAGAGCTATTGATTTTTTCAAAATTAGTAGTATGTTTAATTCGGTTGATGAGTTGCCCATTCTCTCTCTTCTTGGCACACGTGGGAAACCAGGGCCTGCATCTCGAATTAATAGAGTTTCTTGGCAGCCTCCTCCATGCAACTGGTTAAAGGTGAACACGGATGGCTCTGCCCTTGGCCCTCCGGGGGCGGCGGGAGCAAGAGGTGTTTTTCGTACAGCTGATGGTCTGCCTAAAGGTGGGTTTGCATTCAGGATTGATTCTTGTCATGCGTTTATGGCCGAATTCTGTGCTGCTATTTATGCTATTGAGGTTGCTTGGTCAAGAGGGTGGCATTGCTTATGGTTGGAATGTGATTCCATGTTTGTTTTTCAAGCTTTCAGAAACAAAGTAAAGAATGTTCCCTGGATTCTGATGCAAAGATGGCTTCAGTGTTTATATTTTATCTCTCAGATGCACTTCAGAATTTTGCATATTTATAGAGAAGGTAATGCAGTTGTGGACTTGTTAGCGAAATATGGAGTTTCTACAACTTCTTTGGTTTGGTGGGACACGGTCCCTTCTTTTTGTACTTCAGTTATATCTTATGACTTTTGTCAACAGACTTGTTATAGGTATGTTAGTCTTTACAAGGCTTATTTCTATTCTCTGTAAACTTCATTTATTTTATATTATTAATTTACTTTTGGACTTCAGAAATGTGATGCAAATGCTAAGAGGGTGTCAACCTAGTTGAGATGCTCAGGTGCGTTTCCTGATTTTTGAACTCCAGCATTTTAATCAAAAAAAATACAAATATTCATAACATTAAATAAAATAACAAAGTAAAAGATAAGAAAATTTCTCTATAATTAAGCGTGAAATACGATCAAGAATTGCTTTCCTAAAAGCAAAATTTGTTCCCGCTCCTTCTCGAGTTTTGTTATAAGGATTTATGTACATTGCTTTAGTGGATATGACAAGCCTTTCAAATTTCTGCACTTAGCAAATAGTGAAGAAATTTTTATTCAAAATAAAGGATTTATTGATTTGATCTTTCTTTTGTTGGTCTTAATAACTTGTTTTTGTTTTTCTACTTTTTATTTGCATTTTCTAAGTATATTTCTACTCTATATCATTGTAATAACTAAAAAACAACATATATATACTAAAAGGTTAGTTGTAATATGAAAGAACACATCCTTTCAAAACAATACAACTATTAAATATAAAAGTTTTAATTTAAGATAATTCATTTATTTTAAACAAATAAAAATTTCCAACAACAGAAATGGTGTATATCAATTTGCTAAAAAATTACTATTTTGCCAAGTGCATCGACTAGTTTCTTCTTTAATAGAATTTGTGAGTGTTCTTGATCTTATTAAATTTTTTTTACCAATGATACCCTTCAGCTTCAATCATCCTCACAAACCATGAATTTTTTGGTGTTTTGAACACAATGAATCCTATTGCAAGACCAAATACGACTCCACATCCAAACCCTATCAAAACAACTTCCCAACTGAATCCATTTTCATCAAATTCTGAACCATCTTCCTTTAGTGGAATTAGTTGCTCACCTTCATCATTGTCACATTATTTTTGTAGTGGAAATCCACATAATCCCAAATTTTCTTCATATGAACTTTTATTAAATGTGTTGAACTACTTACTGTGAGGTATGGGTCCTTTAAGTTTGTTGTAGGAGACACAAAACACTTGAAGAAATGTTAAATCTGTCAATTCCATAGGAATCATTCCTACAAGGAGATTTGAGGAGAGGTCTAGTGATTCCAAATTTGTCAAGATCCCCAGTGATGGTGGAATATTGCCGGTAAATTGATTATAGGACATGCTAACTAACACCAACAATTTAAGCATCCCAATTGATTATGGAATCTCCCCTGTGAAGTGATTACATGAAAAATCAATGGTTGTGAGAAGTGTTTGAATTTTCACTAACTCATTCTCCAATCCTTTAAATGTCAATGTTACGGAATAGTCATAAGAATATGCTATATATCTCATGTAATCCATGTAACTCACGTAATATTGAGAGCTCATCATCGCCCCAAAATGATCACAATACTCCATTGGCAATTTTCTGTTGAAGCTATTGTTGAGATGTCCAAAATTCGCAGCATAGGAAACAAATAATTGATATTAAAATTTTGAAACAAGCCATAGAATTTATTAGACTGCATCACAAGAACCTGCAGCTAAGGAAGAGCTCCCAAGAAATAGGGGAAAGTATCAAGTTTCTCATTGTTGTCGAGATCAAGGAATTCCAATGTTTCACACTTGGAGAGGGATGATGGCACTTTTCCCTATAATTTATTGCCATTGAAATTCATGTATTTCAAGTACTTGATCTTTGACAATGATGCAGGGATAGTTCCACTCAAGTAATTCACGCCAAAATGCAGCACTTCAAGGCTATTGCTCAACTTTCCCAAACATTTTGGGATGGAACCGCTTAAACTATTGTCGGATAGGTCCAGAACTTTAAGAGAATGTAGCTTACAAATGGAAGTAGAAATCTTTCCAGCTAATTTATCATTTGATGAGAGAATCAGAAGCTCCAAATCAATGAGTTTATTAATTGAGCTTGGAATTGGGCCATGCAACTTGTTATTGCCCAAATGGGCATATATCAATGATGAATTACGTTGAAATTCACCCAACTGACCATTGAGCTAGTTATTAAGATTTCTTAAAGAGGAGGGGATCTGACCATTGAGATTGTTGTGTAGAAGATGTAATGTAGAGAGTTTAGTAAGGTTGCTTAAAGAGGGGGGAAATATGACCACTGAAATTGCAAGATGAGAGGACCAATGAAGACAGTTTCATGAGGTTTACAAATGAGGATGGAATCTCAACACCATTGAAATTGTTAGCTAGCATGTACAATTCACTGAGCTGCGTCAGGTTACCGAGCATTATGAGATTTGACCCTATAAAATTGCAGCTGTTAAGGAGTACTTCCAACAAGTAGAAATGAATGAAAAAATCCAATGGATCAATTGGGAAATTATTGTAAGAGATGTCCAAGTAACGGAAAGAACTACTCTGATTGCATATTGGTGGTGAAATGGCAGTAATGTTTTCATTGTTCTTTAAATTCAAATATTGGGGCTTTGGCAGTTGAAATATGGCTTCTGGGAATTCCCCACATAATCCACAACCCTGGAGATTAAGATATGACAAAGAATAAGGCAGATTCAAGAAGGAATGAGGTGAAACTAATGACATGTTTACATCTGTCAAGTCCAATTCTCTCAACATGGTCAGATTTCCCACAAGCTTAGAAAAAGAAGTGGTTTCTAGTGGTAGATCACTATACCCAAAGAGATCAAGTGAAACTAGATTAACTGGTAAACCAATATATTCTAAGAAATTTTTACGCAATCCACTGGAGCTTAGATCAAGTTATGACAAAGAAGAAGGCAACTTGATGAAGGAAAGAGGTGCAACCAAAGACATGTTAATAGTATTTAATTTCAGTTCTCTCAACTAGATAAATTTATGAACAAGTTTGATGAAAGTTGTGGTTTGGATTGATAGTTCATTTTTCTAAGAAATATCAATTGAAACCAGAGTGGACAAAAGAGAGATTTGTGGTGGAACTTGCCCCCCATAGCAGACTTACTTAGATTAAGATATACCAATTTGGAAAACTAGCCAAAATGAGATGATATTTGAGAAGGATAGAAATTATTATTTGAGAGATCCAAGTATTAAAGATGAGAAAGGAAGAAAAGAAAGTTATTGGAAGGGAAGGTTGTTGAGTTGGAGTCGGTTAAAAATAACAATAAAATAATTATTAGCACATGAAAAATGGGATAATATAATAGTGAACAAGAAAATATTTTATAACCCAAGCTCACAAATTATTTCCACTCTTGTATACATATTACAAAACTCACCCACTAGTACCTCACTTTTATTTGCCACTCACGGCACACTCTCTCTCATACACTCTCTCTCATACACTACACACACCACTCACTTATAACATTTACTCACACTCATAAATGATTTTCTTTTTCTCTTTATGTGTTTTAGCATGAAACTCAACACCTATTTATAGTGCAAAATGCACTCTACAAGAACCAAACATCACCATCCAACATTTACCAACTTTTCCATTATCTTTGTTCGCCAATCTTTTGCAAGTGCATAGTCCACTTTCTTGAAGTTGGTAGAGCACTTTGCTTAATTTTGATTGCACAAAAGAAAACCATCTAGAAGATTTTATTAGTAATGATTTTAACACTCCCCCTCATTAATAATATCCCTAATCTTCTTCCTTGAAGTCATGTCAAGTTCTTCTCGAAATTCTTTTAATTTTTCACTATTAAGACCTTTAGTGAAAATGTTTGCCAATTGTTCTTCTGTCTTTACCTGGATCACCTTGATCTCCCCAGTTAAGGCTTTTTAACGAATAAAGTGATATTGCACTTCCACATGCTTTGTTCTAGCATGAAACACTGGGTTTTCAACTGAACAAATAGTTGACTAATTATCATAGTATAGTGGTACTGGATAATCAACTGGTTGGTGTAAATTCTCCAACAACTGTACTAACTATGTACTTTCCTGTGCTGCCATCGTTGTTGCACGATACTCAGCCTCTGTTGTTGAGAGTGACACTATTGGTTGTCTTTTGCTACACCAAGTAACAACTCCAGAACCTAAACTAAATGCATAACCGGTGGTTGATCTTCGTGTATCATAATCACCAGCATAATCAGCATCGCAATATCCTTCCAACTTGCAAGTCATTTTACATTTATAAAATAATCCATGATCAAGTGTTTTAATGTACCTCAAAATTCTTCGAACGGCTTCCAGGTGTGACTTTTTCGGAGTTTGCATGAATCGGCTGACTACTCCGACTGAAAATGTAATATCTGGTCTTGTCAATGTCAAATAGATCAAACTACCAACTATCTGTCGGTACATCATTGAATCCTCTAAATCTTTGCCTTCTGTTATGCTTAATTTGGAGTTTACCTCTATTGGAAGACCAAGAGGTTTACAATCAAGCATTCCATACTTTTGAAGGAGATCCCTTGCATATTTCTCCTGACATAAGAATAACCCTTCTCTTGTACGCTCCACTTCTAATCCAAGAAAGTGATTCAACTCCCTAAGTTCTTTCATCTGAAATCGAACTGATAGATTTTTCTTTATCTGATGGATCTTGTTCACATCGTCTCCAACGATGATGAGATCATCAATATAAATAAGAATCACTACTAGCTTCCCCTCTCGAGCTTTGACAAATAAACTTGAATCAACTGGTGCAACTCCATAGCCACTATGGATAAGAAACTCAGCAATCTTGTCATACTATGCTCTGGGGGCTTGCTTCAACCCATACAATGCCTTTTTCAATTTGCAAACATACTCAGGATTAAGCTTGTTCTCAAATCCTTTAGGTTGCTCCATGTACACTTCTCGATCCAACTCCCCATTAAGAAAGGCATTTTTGACATCCCTCTGCCATAAATCCCAAGAGTTACTTGCAGCAAGTGCTAACAAAACACAAACAGTTGAAATCTTGGCCACTGGACTAAACATTTCATCATAGTCTAGCCCATACTACTGTGAGAATCCTTGTGCTACCAGACGAGCTTTTTATCTCTCAATTGAGCCATTTGGACGAGTCTTGATCTTGTACACCCATTTGCCCGAGATAGGTTTCACATCTTTAGGTTTTGGCACCAAGTCCCAAGTTTGATTTTCAGCAAGGGCTTTGATCTCCTCTTCCATGGATTTTCTCCATTCAGCTTTCTATGATGCCTCCTCAAATTATGTTGGTTCTTTTTCTTCTTCTACCACTGCAACATTAGCATATTTGGGATTTTTTATTTTCACCCGAGTTGATCTTCTCAACTGTATTGGTGATGTTGCAGGTTGTTCTTCTAGCATCTCCACTGTTTTTTGATCCTTGGCATCTATCCTTTGATACACACCAGTCTGCCATGGCCTTTCTTGAGGTTGAAACTGTTCTGGACTCTGCTAAACTTCTGTTGATTGCTCTTCATTCTTCTCATGCAATTGTTCTTCTTAATTGGAGTGAGGAAGTGCAACATACTCTGGTGTCCACCATGATGATGTCTCATCAAATACATTATTTCATAAGACATAGCATTTGCCAGTTGTAGGATCACAACATCTCCATCCTTTTCAGTTCTCATCTTAGCCCACAAAGATACACTTGGTTGCCTTTTTCTTGAACTTGCTACGTAGATGGTCAGGTACAAATACATAGCAAACACAGCCAAATACTTTAAAGTGGCTCACTATAGGTTTCATGCTCCACAATTTCTCAAATAGAGACATAAATCCCATCTTCGGTTGAGGAAGTCGGTTAATTATATGAGCTGTTGTTTTCATACACTCGGCCCAAAATCTCCCAGGCACATTCTTGGCATGCAACATGCTTCTGCATATTTCTGCAAGATGCTTGTTCTTTCATTCTGTAACACCATTCTGTTATACCGTATTTGGACAAGTCAGTTGCCTCCTAATCTTGCACTGGATAAGATAACTTGAGTACTCATCAGAGATGTATTCTCCCCCATTGTCTGTACAAAGACACTAGATTTTGCTTCAAACTTCACTTTCAACCATCAACTTGAACTCTTTGAATTTTGCTAGAGTTTTAGATTTTTCTTTCATGAAATAAACCCAGACATATCTTGAATAATCATCAATAAATGTCACCATGTAGTGCATACCATTGACTGATGACTGCTTTACTTTTCCAAATACATCTGAGTGGATTAACTCTAGCAGTTGTTTGGCTCTGAATGATGACTCCTCATATGGAAGTTGGTGCGCCTTTCCATACTGACATCCAACACAAACCATGTCAGTACGAACATCAAGATTAGGTAGCCCTCTTAAAGAGGACTTGGTCATCATCATCTTAAGCTTTTGAAAATTGACATGTCCCAACCGTGCATGCCACAAGTCAGTTGTTTCATTGCTCCTTGTCTTCTCCATATAAGCATCTTCTGCAAATAAAACGTACATAGAATCCACTTTTTGTGCCTCCATTATTGGTGTATCAACTATTTTAACTTGTTGACAAACTTTGACATCTTTAGGGCCGAACACAACATAATTACCACAATCAGTTAAATCTGAAACTGACAAAAGATTCTTCTTCATGCCTGATACTCTGTACACATCCTCTAACTGCACTTGTTGTTGATTCGAATAGGAAGTGATCAGAGTGTCACCAATGTGAGTGATTGGTAGTTGTAAGTTATTTGCAGTTACTACAACTCACCTACCTTTGTACTCCAAAGCATTACGGAGCTTGGTTTTGTCTCCTGTCATGTGATTGGAACAACCCGAATCAAAAACCTAACACTTCTCATAATTAATTCTATGAGAACTAGATGCACTAGGTGCCTGCTCTTCTTCTACATCTACTGTGGTAGACATAAGGCTTTCGTAATCTCTGAAGTAGAACACTCTTCTGTTTGCACAGTTTCTACAAATAATGCTTCAGCATCCCACTCTGGTTCATCCTGGTGGCGATTGCTTGTTGTTGCTACATTATTCTGAATAGTCTTCTTTTTAGACCAGCAATCTCTGGCATAGTGTCCTTTGTTACTGCAGTTGAAACACTCACCATTCTAACGTCTAAAATTCTTAGACTGTTGATTGTTGTGTTGCTGCCTCTATTGGAAACCCTCTGATTTGACATTACCTCGTGTCTTCCCTCCATTGTTACCATGAGGTTGATTCTTCTTTTTGTTGGTGAAGAGCGCATCCTTTTCAGTATTCAAGGAAACTCCAGCCATTTGTTTTGCTAATGTTTCTTAACTTACCAACAAATTCTCCAACTCTTCGATTGAAGGTTGTGTGGGCCAACCTTGAACTGCAACCATGAAACTATGGTACTGAGGTCGTAGTCCATGAATGATGATTCTCCTCATTCTGCTGCTGACTATTTTTGATGCCTCATCCAAATCAGCAATTTCTTGACATAGGAACTTCACCTTGGTAAAATACTGACTAATTGTCATATCTTTTTGTAAGAATGACATTAGTTCATTTTCTAACAATTGAAGGCTGGCGCCATGCTTCTTTGAGAACCGTAGAGCAAAGGAATCCCAAGCTTCTTTCGGTATGGTAGCATTTCTGATGTGTTCCATCATCTCCTCTTCAATGGTTGTTTTGATGGCAAACATGACTTTTCCAGCTTTGATTCTCCATTTTCTGAGATTGCCATCATCATCTGGTGGTGGTGATGTAAATTTAGTCCCAGCAATAACCTCCCAGAGGTCTTGACCTTGCAAGTATGATTCCATGCAAGTTCTCCACATGCTATAATTGTTATTATTTAATTTTTTAATAGCACCGACATTACCCGATTCCGCCATAGTGACTTGGATTTAGCAGCCTCACGTTTCACCAAGCAAGTGTGGTTCCGAACCAATAAGCTTCACAGTTCCAAACTGTGCACGTGCAAAATCTCCCACTTGCTGTAAATTGAAAAATTCTTAAAAAATCTTTTCTAATGTGGAAGATCAGTCAAAACTGCAACCACAGAGCATACTCAAAATTTCAAGAGAAATTACAACCACAGCTCTGATACCACTTGTTGAGTTGGAGTCGGTTAAAAATAACAATAAAATAATTATTAGCACATGAAAAATGGGACAATATAATAGTGAACAAGAAAATATTTTATAACCCAAGCTCACATATTATTTCCACTCTTGTGTACATACTACAAAACTCACCCACTAGTACCTCACTTTTATTTGCCACTCATGGCACGCTCTCTCTCATACACTACACACACCACTCACTTATAACATTCACTCACACTCACAAATGATTTTCTTTTTCTCTTTGTGTGTTTTAGCATGAAACTCAACACCTATTTATAGTGCAAAATGCACTCTACAAGAGCCAATCATCACCATCCAACATTTACCAACTTTTCCATTATCTTTGTTAGCCAATCTTTTGCAAGTGCATAGTCCACTTGCTCTTGAAGTTGGTAGAGCACTTTGCTTAATTTTGATTGCACAAAAGAAAACCATCTAGAAGATTTTATTAGTAATAATTTTAACA
>CATIWM010007741.1:0-12588 GCA_949671775.1 Mallotus repandus | reverse complement strand
TAGGCATAATTGGCCGAACCTCGTTAAATTTTGGTGTTCTTTTTATGTCTATTTAATAGCTATTGTCGGGTATAGTTGTTGTTAATTATTGTGCTATTAAAATTACTTGTCTTGATAGATTCTGTCTAAGGAGGGTGGTTTTTAAGGAGGCATCGTGACCTCACTACTCTTTCCTGGGAATCTACCTTGGGTGATTTTAGTACAATCGTTTTCACTCTAGTCACATGTGCAATAGTTCTCAAGGTGAAATTATTATTGGTGGAAATTAACCTGAATTCCACAACATATAATATATATATTTTAAAGATATCAATTCGACATTAATAATCGTTATAATTAGTTGAAAGTTAACTACTTTCCCTTAAGGTAAGTCTAGTATATGTATCTGCATTACATTAATTATGAAAAAAGTTTTTGTTATTCTAATGATCATGTTCGGTTCAAACTGAATTAATTAAAATTTAATGAATAATTCAAACTAAAAATAATATGAATGTGATTGTTAAATGTGTAAATAATAATTTAAATATTTTAAAATTTTAAAGTATTTCAATAGTATGTAATCTTTTGATTGGATTTGATACAACTTTAATTCGCAAAGTGTGATGTGCATTTAAATAAGAATCCAATAAATTTTGAATAAATACTCATATTCCATAACTATTGTATATCTCCAATTATATCAAATTTAATATGCAAGAGTTTAGCTAATTTGTTTGATTTATTATACAATTTGGTATTGGTATACTTAAATTGCTCATATATACTTAACTGTTTATATATATAATTATTTGTTTTTAAATATACTTTTCTCATTTTCAAGATGTGATTAATTTTATTTATCTTCAAGTAGGAGGAAGCTAAGAATTATAGCGGTATAAATTTATTTTTTTTAACCGGTTGAGATGGTTAATTTTTCACTATAAGAGAAAAAATAAAAACAGTAAAAATTTAAATTCTACTCTTTATATTTAAATATTCATATCTTTTTATCAATTAAATTACTTAAATTAAAATTTAATTTGAGTTAAAAATATAAAATCACTAAGAAATAACATATGATTACATAAAAATTTAAAATTGTTTTGAAAATTTCTAGAATAGTAGTATTTCCATTTGAAAAGGAGGTCATATCCAAATTGGATATGCAAGCAAAGAATCAACATATCGATTCGGTGTCATGCAACATAAGAGAATATATGATAAAAGCTAGTATTTTTATTGATTATTTTTTATTTTAAAATTAATTTATGAAAAATATAATAAATTTAAACAAAACTAATTTCTTCGTTAATTAATTAAAATATTCGGTGATATGCATACACTCAAAATTTCACTAATTAGAGATTTTATTATAATTTTTAATTTTATTTTTCTATCATAATAATAATAATAATAATAAACTCTTATAGGAAGTCGACCACACATGAATAATGTGCAATGTAGACAACAACAAATCTAAGACATCATGGCCGAAAAATGTGAAGATAATTAAGGACAAGTAAGAAAACTCTAATTTGGATAATCCTTCCTAATTAAAGTAGCCCCTAGTTGAACCAATATCTGTTGATTTAAGTGAAAAATATTAATTTTTTAAATAAAATTTAGATTTCAAGTTTTATATATGAAAAAAAATATGTTAAAATTTTTTATTCTTTTTATAAGTTCATTCGACTCAATTCTAAATTAAATAATTATATATCAGAAACATTAAGGGAGAATTGTTATTTTCCCCCAATATTTTGGCCTAATATATTATTTCATTCTTTACATTTGAAAAAAGTATTTATTCATCCCTAACATTTATAACAGTTAATATTCATTAGTCTATTTGTTAGGGATGAAATAGTATACGAATTGCAAATCTCAGGGATAAATAAATATTTTTTCAAATATCAGGAATGAAATAGTGTATTAGGCCAAAATATAGAGAGAAATAACAATTATCTCAAACATTAAATTTTCAAAAAATAGGAATTAGATATTATTATGTTCTAGATTATACCCACCTTGCAAAACACTTACAAAAAAAAAAAGTTATAGCAAATAAATTTTTAATACGAAATTAAGTTCATTTTAAGAGTAATTTCAACTCATTTTAATTATATATATATAATTAAAGGTAGAGATTGACTTTATGTATATATATATATATATATCTAAATTAGTGAACCAAATTTCAGTGGGGAGAGTTGGGTCTTGGTTTTGTTATCAGCCAAGACATGCTTTCTTTAATACTAAAAAAGAACATGTTTCTATATATATACATTGAACATTTTATCCCAGAAAAAACGGTACATTGAATTACAACTTTAACTTAGCGTAATCTTTTTCTCTTTTTTAGTATTTTTTAATAAAATAATTAATATATATTATTGCCCACAATCAAACATATCTTAGCTCAATTTCCTAAACTGATATCATAAAACCATTGAATTCAAAATCCAATATACAATAAGATGCTTTCCCCCTTAATTCATTTATAAAAACTTTATGCTCTCAATAATATAGCACTAAACATAGTATAAAATTTAATAGTAGAGACTCTTTTGGTTTAACCAACATTTTCAATATGATTTATAGTATAAATAGTTGTGTTAAATTAATTATTAAATTTTTTATTATTTTTATAATTTTATTTGAATAAAATTAAATTAGTTAAAATTAATTAAATATTTTACTGATAGTTTATAATTTTCTATGTTGTGTCTGTTTTTCCTTGTTGTGTTAATTTTTTTTTTGGCAAAAATACTTCAGAAATGGGATGGAATTTTTTCTTCTTTGCAAAAGTTTTAAATTTATACGGAATTTATTATATAACTCACTATGTATAATCACAAATTAATTAAGAAAATTCTATTTAAATTAAAATTTTTCCTTAACTATTTATAATTATTTGCTTATTAGGTTTTGATCTAATAATTAAATTTCATCTAGATATTATGGGTAACCTGAAGTTGAATCCTCATTCTCTTTCTCTAGTTCTGTACAATGTTTTAAAAAATTTACAATTAACGAAAATGCATAATTAATATATAGATATAATAAGTTATGAATTTGAATTACGAAATTTAAAAATTAACTATAACAAGTTTGAAAAAGTAGAAGGTGCTCAATAACTCATTTTGTTTTGCTTATTGGTGAGTCAGACTCTAGACATTAATTTGTTGGTCTGCAATGTCGACCTTAAATATAATCCTCATCACTTGGCTCTACCTATTCATAGATAGAGAAAGAATGGTAAATTTGATTTGCTATTTATATTAATTCTTCATCTCTTTTATTTTTTTTTATCTATTTTCACAAAAAAATATATGATAAAAAATGGGGTCGACATAAATATGTTTATCATCAAATTAGAAGTTGGAAAAGAACACAAAAAAGAAATGTCATGCATCTTTCACTTTCATAGTTTGTTTGGTGTTGAATAATAGTCACTTAGCCCTAACTAGATATAAATTGAGAATGTAAGGTAATTTTAGCTTGCTTATTGTATTAACTCTCCATATTTTTTCTATGTTTATTTTGTTTGCTTTTACAAAAGTTAAATATGATTTAAAAAAATTGAACCTTGATATGTTTATTTTATTTGGATTTTTTTAATCCTGTTACTATCCTTTATGTTGGATGTGATCAATCTTTTATAGAGTATGATTATCTTTCAATTATAAATTTTTTGTTGATATTTTAATTAAAGACTAAAAATTCAGCTTACAGTTAATCAAAATTATCGAGTAAAGTGTATGAACTATCGAATTACATATTAAAACAACTCTATCAATGTGATTGAAAAATAATAACAAAAAATTTTATACTGTAACATTTTATTTTAATATTTTGTAAAATTGTACTATTAATATTATTTGTGCGTCAAGTGTTAATTTTCAATTAATAAAAGATTATTATTTTTTTCATTAAAAACCTATATAAAAAATTAAAAGAAAAAAAAACCGAGAATTGTGTCGACATGAGCATAATTATTTTTCAAACTAGAAGATGGAAAAGTACATAAAAAATACGATATTTCATTTTCATATGTTTTGTTTGTTGATAATGCTTTTACATATTTTACATGTGTTGCTATCTAATTTCTAAATTTAACACTTTAGTTTCCACTACACATACAAAGAGGAAGAGGTCTATTCATGTACTAATTATACTTTTATGTACATTTTGTATTACATATAGACCAACTACTACATATATGGTCCCCATGGACTCCTTGGATTAGTCATCCATGTGCTATTACATTTTTCCAAATTGAAAATGACTTTACTTGTTTACATTTGTGTATTGACTCATGACCATAATTAATTAAATCTTACATTATAATATATTTTAACCCTTATATTTTATTTGATGAATTGATGAAATTTCTTAAGTTTGAAAATAAATTAAAAAATATAACACATATAAAATTGTAATTTACTGATCATCATATAAATCATATTACATCCAGCTGATAACATTAGACCATATACTTAAAATATTTTTATAAATTAAACAAAGTTATTTAAACATCATTAAAAAGTATTTATAAGTTATATTTTTAACAAGTTGATACGTTAAGTGAGAATTTATTTATGAATATTAAGATTTGGGAGCTAGTTAAGTAAACCATTAACTTGGTAGGCTAAGTGATCGATGGCATGGTGAAAAACAAAAAAAGGGTAATAAACATGGAGATTGAACAGAAAATATCATTAGGGTAGCAAGTAGGACACACAACAGAGAATGTTACAGCCGACTTGAAAAGAGCTTCATGTGTGCAACTGTTGTCCACTTGGGGACCATTGATATTTGACTTGCAAGTTGTGTACATATATATATATGCAATGCAGCTGCCTGCCTTAGCACATGTTAGCTGGATTTAGTTTCTTTTGTACTATATTTCTTACTCACGTTTGCTTCATTGCATCTATAGTAGTACTACTACTACATATCTTCAATTCTATTTATTAATTTACAGCTGCAATTTAATTTCCTTTTACATAATTGAATTGGTATTTCACATATCTCATTTATTAAGCTCTCAATTATCGTCACAAAAGTTTGTGAGGTCTCGGCTTTATAGCCAAGTTTTCTATAGGTATTATAAGTGATTAAAGATTAAGTTCTCACTTCTCTTCTTTTAACTCCTCATATATTGTGCCTAATGTTTTTTTTTTTAAAAATCACCCGAAAAGTATGATTTGATAGTCAATAATTCACTTTTAAAAATATTAATATAAAATTAAGCAAAAAAATAGTCATTTTTAAAAAAAAAATCAGATAAAAATTAATTTTATAATGGAATTCAACTCCTATAAAGGATTTGCAAGGATTATGCATTTGATCTCCCCTTATAAGCATTTGATATGAAAGCTTTTTTTTTTTAATGAAATATTATAATTTTGTGTTTAACATTTACAAATACATTTTACTAAATTAGATTGAACCCTTCTAAGTAATGGCATTGGTAAAAATACAGAATTGACTCCAATTCTAAACATCAATATAAAATATCTTTGCCTTGAATATGAGAGGCATGAAACATATGTTACGAACAATATAAAATCACCAAAATTTCCGTAACATATAGTCCCTACTAATATAATGTTAATTGGGGACTACATATGGTCCCTGTTCTTTTTCTTTTTGCTCTTTTTTGAACTTTATTTTTCACTTAGTCATCTTCCTCACATATGCCATTTAATGCCCATACATGGCCTCATCCATCAACATAAAGAATTAAGAATTAAAAATGAAATGAAACCATCTCATCACAATCAAGAAATTGATATTTTCTTGGTGTTATGATGCAACATCTACGTGGGTATATGTCTTGGATATGAAAAATATCAAGATCTACACATGCCCCACTACTCTCAATCTTTTCTAGCCAAGAATTGCAACCCAAAGATATTTAGCAATAGCGAGCTTGGCATCATGTAGATATTTTTGGAATCCAAGAAAACTTGCACTTTGTACATATATAGTTCATGGACCACCCAAATTATCCAATTTATTACCTTTTTCATTGTATTGAGAGCTAGCTAGCTGTTCGAGACTGATGTGGGTATTGTTTAGTTAATTTGATCCACTGACAAATGTTAAAAAAAAAAAAAAAACCAATTTGTAGAAATTGTACACTATAGTACTCTTGGGTCATTTTCTTTGTAGAAAGACATCACTACGCCGTGATTTTTAGGTCGATATATGGATAATAATGCTAAAATTGAGCATGATTTTATGCGAAATGATGCATATATTTTATCTTATTTTGACTAATTTTATTTGAACCGTTCAATTATTAATTATCTTTCACTAATTGATTAATTATAATGGTTAAGCTTGTAGTTTATTATAGAAAACAACGTACAAAATTCAAACTCTTTTATCTCTTTCCCATAAAGGGTGTGTGCTAATTGAGTGCATTCTAAATTGTAGTGAACAAATACCCAAATATGTGTTGATTGAGTGGTTAATTATATATATAATGATTTAAACAAGTAGCTAGAACACGTTTATTCACTTGTAACCACACATTATAATTAATTAAAGCATCAACACACTTGCTCTCATAGACATTTCCAGCTTTTAAATGTGAGGAGAATTTTTTTCTTAACAATTAATAGATGTGGTTAATTTTTAACACCACAACGAGGGAGAGAGAGTGGAGAGTTCAAATTCTGTTTTCCTTGGTAAGATATCTATACTTTTTGCCACTTAAACAAACCGTGAAGGATAGAAAAGAAAAATCTTTTTAACTATAAGTGGTTTGGGGTTTGCATATATATATTTTTAACGAATGGGTAAATTAATAAAAAAAATTGCATACATTAAAAAGTTGTATTATTAGTCAAAGAAAGAAATGATAGAAATAATAGGGATGAAAATCCTTCTTAATTCACAGTTCAAGTATCCTTTTTATAGAAAAAATAAGATCGATTTTTTTTTTTGGTAAAATTGTTTTTCATTTCTTATTATCTTTTTCAATACGTATATATTTTAATCTTAAATAATTCCTTCCCATTTTTCTTTTAATGAAAGGTGTCATAGTACGATTCAATGAGGTAACACTTACCACTCATCCGACCGATCAATATTCTAACTGAATTAATGAAATTGTTATATATGTGTATACAAACTTAAATTAAATAAGATTTTTTAGTTACTCAAAGAACACATAAAAATTTATTTTATTTTTTTCTTTTGGGACGGCAAGAATTGGCACCTATATATAATATAAATAGGTTGGCTATATGCTTTTATATGAATAGTATAAAATAGTGAAGTAGTAGTATATAGGACTAACTATATATAAACACAAAAATAAACATAAGCATGACTATCATACCATATTATATTAACACCAAGTTTGCTTTTGCTTTCTCTTTCTCATTACATCATCTCCAACTGAGTACCAGCCTACATTCATTCGATAACGTGTTCAAATGGATTTTCTTTTTCTAAGATGACTTTGTAACTATACGCGGAATTTTTAAGGCTTAATATATAAGAATAATATATGTATATTATACATTAGCATAAAAGCTTTTTGGTGCATTTTAGAAATAGGAGTCTCCATGGTGGAAAAATGGGCAAAAGGGGCTTATTTTTTGACAAAAGTTATATTTACATATATCTAGGATTATCTAGAATGCATATCCACGTTTAAAAGGAGATATGAATTACAAAGCAGCTACTACACTAGAATTTATGGAGATGAAATTAAGGTAATGTCTACTCATTTGAATATTTGGGAAATTTAGTGTGTAGATTAGGCTTATCTACTTTTTTTAGTGGAATTATGAGAAGTCCTCGAAACATTTTAAATATGAAATTAATTTTCGTTTAGATTGGCCTAAAAATATTAATTTAGTAAATATTTAAACATAAAACTTTTCATTATAGAAAACTTTTCATAAAATTTAATTAAGATCTTACATCGTTGAACCAAATTTTTAAATTTAAAACTTATTTATCATATTAAAATCTAATAAATAGGTGAATGAAGATACTAAATAATTAATATATGGGTAAACATTTTTGTTGTGAGCCGCTGCATGAATAGTGCATCGCGACATTAATAGCCAACAAGCTGCTTGGAAGATGGAAGTGCAGTTAATTTCCAGGAATTATTTACTTGTAGTGCTGCAATCTCAGTTTGCATTGCATCTCGCCAGCAAGCATGTTGAATAGCCTCATAATAAGTCTTTGGTTCAAAATCAACAACCATTGGGCAAATATAATGAAGATAGCGAGGGGCAAGATTTTTATAACTCAAGACCTGAGATATAGGATGAGGGGAGGCATACTGATTTAATGTTGTATGGTTGTCTTGTAGGTAAGAAGGTGGTCTGGTTACCCTTTGTAATTTTGTAGTTGATTGGGATGAGGGAAATGAAGAAAGGTTAGGAAGTGGTTGAATATCATTGCTTGAAGGACTAACAGGTACGACTAAAGAATGTTTTGTGTCTGCATCAGCAGAAGATTATTAATGATCATCATATATTTGTTCTGTTAAAGAATCAAGTCATGATTTATTTGTATATGAAAAAGGGAATATATGTTCATGAAATTTAACATCCCTAGATTTTAAGACTTGTTTGGTGGAAAGATTATAAACTCGAAATCCTTAGACATTTGATAGAAAACCAAGAAATATGCATTTAACAACCCTTGAATCAATTTTATGTCCATTATGTGAGATAGTTTGGGCAAAACTTTGGCAACTAAAAACTTTTAAATGACTATATTTTGGAACAACATTAAAAAATAACTAATATGATGTTTTGTTGTCAATTACTGGCGAGAGAATTCTATTTATCAAGTATGTGACATGTGGGACACAATCAAGTCAAAAATAAAAAGATAAATTTGTTGAGATGTACAATTTGATTTCTGCCAATATAGATTTAAAGGGGAGGATTGTCCTTATTGTTTAGTCTATTAAAGTTTAGGTCATATAACCTCCTTATTAAAAAAGAAAAAAAAGGTAGATTTGCTTGAAATCTGAGTGCTCTAGCTATATTGAAGATGTGTTGATGTAATCTCCCAACAATGTTAAGGCATGTAAATGTAAAAAATTTGATGTATAATGCCTTTAGAAACAAAAGAAAAAAAAATCTTTGCCATTATCTGTTCAGATGCATTTAACCTCTATATCAAATTGAGTTTTTGCAAGTGCATAGAATTTTTGAACAAGAAAATGAATTTCAGATTTGTTGTTCATGGGATAAACCCAAGTAAATCGACTTTTATTATTAGTAATGGCTAAGAAGAAATGGTGACTGTACAAAGAAGCAGTTGATACAGGACCCCAGATATCTATGTCTACTAAATCAAAACAATTTTTGATACAAAAGAGCTGACAGGAAAAGACAACTTTTTTTGTTTGCTAACATGACAAATTTCACAAAGTGAGTTATTGAATACAATTGAACTATCAAAAGTGCGAAGAACTTCAATCTTGAATTGGAGGGATGGCTAAGTCTATAATGCTACTAAAATTCATGGTGACATTATGTAAATGAGAAACAACACATGATTCAGAAATAGAAATTTTTGATATTGATCGATCATTTGTCTTTAATTGATATAAACTTTCCTTTTCTTCAGCTAAACCAATCGTCCTCCAGCTTTAAATGTCCTGGATGTAACAATAAAAGGGCAAAAACAAGAAAACGTTGGGAAGTTTTGATAAGTTGGCTAGCAGTTATTAGATTGAAAGTAAAGTGAGGAACATGCAACACATTATGCAATACCAGTTTAATGGTTAAATGAATAACGCCAACATGAGCCACTGAAATTGTCATTGTGTTTGGTAACTTTACATAAATGTTACAGGTTTATAAGAATGAAAATTATCAAGAGAATTGATCACATTTCAGTTGTCCCAATATCTATAATCCATCAATTTTTTGACACCATTGTTGCAGCAAAACAAACTTGAGAACAGCCTGTTTAGCAAGCGAGAAACACTAAGAAAGTGAAAGAAAATACTGAAGTAAGCTGAGTTAGAAGTAGTGGCAGCAACAATAATATTTCTAATAAAATCCATTAAAGTTATTTATTTATAAATTAAGTTGAACTATAGAATGGAATTATTCAAATTTATAAATAAAATATTTATTTTAGAGGAAACATTAAAATGTATTTTTTAATTTAATAAAATAAATTAATTGGGTTCATAAAATTAAAAAAATTAATTTTGATAATTTAAAATTGGTAGGAAAAATTAAAAATGCACACTTCCTATTTTGACTTGATTAAAAAAATTAAAATAATTTCATTTATATGTAATTTGTGTCATTTATATATATGGATTCATACATAGATAATTACATAATTTTTTAAAAAACTCAATATATTATAATATCAACAAGTTTTTTTTAATCAATATATGGGCAATATCATAGTTATTAAATCTTGTTCATCAAATAAAATATAGCAATATATATTAAAAATCCATGAAATTGAATAAAATGATAAATGTTATATAGTTTAAAGGACATGTAAGGAGCTAACATATATGTATCAACAATTGTTAGAAACAACTTTCTTAAATAATGTTTTGAACTCGAGTTATATTTTATATGGTTATTTTAAATTAGTTATTAAATTTTTTTTATCTTTTTTATGTCATACTTGAGTTAGATAAGATTAAGCTGAGCTTAATAAATTCTAAATATTAGTGGTTTAAAAAAAATTACATAAATATTATTCGTTTAGAAAAAAAAATAGATAAAACGACATGGCGTTTGCATGACACGATAAGTTGCTAAGAAGAAAATACACTGGCCCAACATCTCTATGCGTTTTGGGCTCTCAAAAGCTTCAACTTTTACCAGCCAGTTTCCAAATACTCGCATCAGAGCTGAACAGTTAGGCTTCAATGGCTGCATTAGTCTCTGAAAGAACTCTGTATGCAGCTATATTCACACTATTTTTTTTCTACAGGTTCTTCCCTTGCTTCTCTTTTATTTCAGTTTTACATTCATACACCATGCAGATGCACATAATGCGTTTGATTTGGTTTGTTTTGTGTTCTCCTGTGAATGTAACTATCTGGGTTTGAAAAAATTTAGCTTTTTTCTTACTGTATATTTAATTCTGTACTTTTGGGTTCTTGACGAAACTGAGAAAAATTTAATAGAAAAATACAGTTTACATACCTAAAGTTTGTGAATTTAGAATATGGAGAAGAAACCCAATTTGAGAATTTATCAAAAATGGGAATTTTATTAACTTGCTGAAAGCTCTCAAAGATATGGATTGTTTAGGAAGAGTTGTAGATGCATGCATGCAATTAGTTTTATCTTTTCGGGGTTTAGCTTTCTTTGAGTATAGCATATAGCTCTGTAGAAAATAAGGATAAATTACGATATGTTGATAGTGGAAGAAGCCCTGTACTAACTGTTGTTAGATTCCGGTGAAGCATTTTGGAATCATATCATTGTGGATTAACTAACGGGAGTTGATTGATTAACACTATTGAATGCATAAAATCATGCACATGTTAGTTTTGTTGTATTAATATAGTAATTCTAGCAGTCTCTTTTGTAGGGTATGTTTCCATTAGATTCTGAATTCTGTGTTTTTCAGTGCCCTCAGTGATTGCCTTAAGATTTGGGTATGGCTTCATATGCTCAAGGTTAGAGATCTCAAGCTGGTAATGGAGTAATTTTCCTCTTACAGAACAATAATATTGCTTTTCTTAGTTGAATCCATTTTAAAGAAAAAAAATGGTATTTATTGTCCTCAATTACAGTTTATTACATGCATAAGTAATCAAAATATTTAATACTTGCATGAGTAATCAAGATATATGTGCAGGTCTTGCTAAAAGATAACACACACAAAATTGGTTGCTTATCTATTTCTAAAATTTGGAAAGTTATGGTTATATACTGCTCACATTAATGCAGCTAAGATGCACTAAGCAGATGGTAAACCAAGAAATCTTCCTTCAATTACCTTGGAATTTGTTGATATGCCATATCCAAAACTTTTTTGCACAATCATTTGACAGGGATTTTTATAATTATTTCAAGTCTTCGTGAATCAATATGTATAGGTTTCTTTTCAATGCAAGTTGTAATAACTCCTTTATTTTTTTCTTTTAATTTTTCTTTTCAATAAGGTTCTATAGATAGCATATTCTTTTGGTGTCATTCTTGTGCTTCCTTCCTATTTGTGGAAATTTAATTGTTGCTTAAAACATATACATTTGTATCCACACATATTCGCATTTTCGCAGGGCCTTTTAACCATTGAAATTCTAAATTTCAGTCATTTCTAGCTTCTAGCTTCTTTTTTGCAGAATAATATCACTGCATACCCTAGTGTGCGATCTTTCTTTGTGATCGTTGATTCATACGATTTAAGTTTGTTTGCCTCTAGTCATAATCATTAGAGATCATAATAGTCCTATGGACCTGTATATGATTAGGCTTCATATATGTTGTCATTTAACTGCTCAAGGATTTTAGAGGACTTTTTTCCTTAAGCACTAGATTTATTTAATTAGGGCCCTTTTTGCCTTGAGCACGAAATTTATTTCCCAATGCATCTCCGTTTTAGGTTATTTATATCAGTGTTTAT
>CATIWM010007712.1:0-14611 GCA_949671775.1 Mallotus repandus | reverse complement strand
ATTTTTTTTTTATCTTTTTGTATTAGTTGAGCATTAGCCAATATACATTTTTTAGGATTTTATTTCATAAATTTTTTGACATTTTACGCCGAAATACAATCTTTTTTTTATTTGTATTTTTTGTTCCTTTTTTTTTCTCTTTATTTTTAATAATTTCCCATTATTTTCTAAATGTTAATTTTTTTAATTACAATAAACAAAAATAAATACAAAATTATATAATCCTATAAATAAAATAATTTAAAATCAAGTAGTATCATTAAATTAATTTTTTATTAGGTTTTGTTAAAAGAGGCTAGCATGCATTGCTCTATGAAATATTTTTTTGTTTTTTATATGTTTTATTTATTTGTATTTTTTTATTGAATAGGGTGTTGAAAATTTTGATTATGTTTATGTTCCTACTCATTATGGTGGTCTTGGTGGACGAAATGTGAAGGTTGTTAATGTGGTATATATTGTTATTAGTTTTTTGTAATTAATTCTTAGTTGCTTTTTGGTTTCTGATATAATTTTATATTCACATGATGTTGAAGATTATTTTGTCAATCCTCCTTCACATAAAAGGGAGCATAGACCTATCTATATCTTAAAGTCTCCTTTTGTTATTGTATGCAAAACTAAAAATAAACCAAAAGTATACAAAAATGATACTATAACTTAAATGTAAACATTTTCTTTGGAGTTAAAGGAGTTGTAATCATTGTAATAGAAAATTTTCAAAAAAAAAAAATGAATATGTTTTTAAGTTTTTTGGCAAGAAATGGTACTAACGTAATCTGATGTTGAGTATGAGGGCTATCAATGGTTAACTACAGACATGCAATGCCCATAATGTCCTCTATTAAAAATTTTGGTCATTTTGGATTTGAAATTTGAATTCACCTCTCTTAGATAAAATAAATGTTGCCTCGGGACAAGATTTTCTTTAGTGCACAAAATCATATAAATATTTTCTTATGAAATAGTTTGTTTTTGGTATCAACCAAAAGTTTCAAGCCACAAATCTATGGAGGTTAAGAGGAAGAAGATAAAGCATTATGTAGTTTTCAGAGGGACTCGACCTGGTATATACACTTCATGGGAAGAATGTTCACCTTGTGTACTTTGCTTCAGTGGATGTTTGTTTCATTCATTGTTGATTATGGAAGAAATAGTAGAAGTTTAAAATGTATATTTTGAGTTAAGCAACGATAATCACAAAAGTTCAATCAAAGAAGGAATTTCAAACATGAATCTGCAGGAGTTTGGAATGGTTAAGAAGAAGAATAGTGATATCTGCCTGTCAAAGAAAAACAGAACCATCTGGATTAAATCATTGCCTGGTTGGAATTTATGTTATATTTGTTGTATTATTTTAATAATATTCTTTATAGGTGTAATTGTTGGCAGACAATTACATTAAAAGTTGGTGTAAGTAATAGTTTATGAATATGTAATGTTATTATGAAGGTTTAATGGGAAAAAAATTCATATGTTATTTTATGAAGAGAAATAATATCTCAAGTAGTGTTCTTGCTCTCTCTCTCTCTCTCTCGATATTCATTGTCTTTGATATTTTTGAAGGTTTCATTTTTCTACCCAATTCACCTCTTTGAATAGCCACAAATTGTCTATCTAATCTAATTTTAGTTCACCTCATCGCATTATTCTCCTTTTAGTCTGAATTAGTTTTAGACCTTTCTCTACATTGCTCAGTAATCAATTTCACTAACCGCTATTTGTTATGGAGGAACAACTCTCAAACGATCTCTCAGAGGTTGATGAACAACTTTCAAAAGATCACTTCTAACGTTTATGGAAAGAAGGCAATCAAATTAGTCCCTCATTAGCTTAGGCATTCTATCTAGGCTTTTAATATCTGTTTGAACTCTGTTTGTTTTATTTTCTATCTCTCTAGCTTTTGAACATTTGAATGCTTGAACTCAGTTTGTTTTATTTTGATTCCTTTTGAACATTAATAGATCTTATAAGTTTATTGTTGAATCCTTCATCGTGTTACTTGATATACTCACAAGCTTTACCTTGTTACTTGATATATACTCACTAGCTTCACCATAGATGAACTTATATTATAAAGTTAAGAATAAGTTTAGTTAACATATGTTTAAATAGTAATTTGTTAATTTTTTTTAATTCGATAAATAATCAGCACAGTATAAATTATGTTTAATGTATAATGTATTCTTAAAATACATACATACATACATATATATATATATATATCATATCATATCATATCATATTTTGTTAATTTTTAACAATGTTGTTAATCTAAGTAATATGTTAACAATTTATATGTTTGAACCAAATGTAGAAGTTGAGCAGATAAGATAAACGATCCATAATTATTCATATATTAAAGAAAGGTGATATAAACCACCCTAGCAGTTCACAATATAAAGAAAGAGAAATCATTAAGAAGATTAAAATTTTAGTGAATTAGAGAAATCGAGACTGTTGTCATTGTAATTTGCTATTATTGGTGCTGATGATGCTAGTTCTTCTAATGTTGCCTCTTCCAACTCCTTTGCAAGTCGTTCCTCTTTTTTTTTCCTATTCTTCTTAAGGTATATGTCATAGAGTGCTATAAGAGGCTCTAGTTCCTATTCTTCTTAAGATATATGTCATAGACTGCTATAAGAGGCTCGAGTTCAAGGATTGTCTTTTGTACGGATAGTTCTCATTTTAGATCTTCAAGTTGTTTCTACAGGTACACTTCGAGCTCCAGCCTCAGTTGTTCAAGTTCTTTTCTTACAACTTTGTAAAGAACCCTTAGTGTAGACTTGCTTGGATGACAACTCCATGGTGAAGTTTGTTTATTGTTCATGGATGGATTTGATATTTATAATATGGATTTGTTGGTTTCTTTTTTATTTGTGTGTGCATGTATAGACGATTTTACTAGACTAATATTTATAAGACAATTTGAATTTTAAATGCATAAGTGCTTTTTTAAATATGCAATAATGAAGAAATTATTGCATTTGGGTTACTCAATGCATTAATTATGAGCCAACATCATTTGGATGGACGAGGTGGTAATCATTATTGATAAGATCAAATTAGTGTATAAGCACAGATAATTAATGCAATCATCACACCAATGTTGGAAATTGAATCTTCTTCTTGTAAATGGTGTCGTTTATGTGTACGACATGGTTACATGTGTAAGCTGAGTTTGATGGCGCGTCAGATTTGTGTTCAAGCAAATGTAAGTATAATTCAGTTACGCCAATGTTAGAAAATGAAACATCTTCTTTTATACGATGTCATTTATGTAATTGACATTAGTCTTATTTTGTATGTTAAAAAAAATCAATTTTTATAGACCTACAATTGTATATGTGAAGATAATGAACTGAGTTTAAAGAATGATCATAGTCATACAATATTGTATTATCAAGTGAAAACTAAGCTATTTTTTCCATGAATGCTATATTTATTAATGAATTTTCATTATTTAGTATTCATTTTGCAGTAAGGAAAAATGCATCATCATATTTGAGAATTTTGAATTTGATGCAGTACCATGTTTTATTTTAATCACGATGAATTCCACAGCTAGCTTATATTAACGTATTAAACAAACTTTATTAAAATTTAGCCAAGTGAAATAATAAAAGATAGCATTAATATATTAAAAGACTACATGACCAGAAAATACATGCTGTTCATGTAGAGCATTCCACCAAAAGTTATATGTATGCTTTCCGCAAGTGCACAAGTCAATAAGTAATATAAAAGTTAGTAGAGTATCGTTCTCCACAGGCATTAGGTACTAAACACCTATTAATCTCAATCATATTTTTTTAGGGCTATCAATAGTGGTTTGTTTAAAGTAAGTAAATAGCTAAAATAAAAAACTAACTAAAGACTATAACTAAGGCTATTGTAAATCAAAATAACAAATAAATAATCTATGGGAAAGGCATATTGTTGAGGAAATGGTACACCATATTATCATTAAACCAAATAATAGATTAGTTCAAGTTCTATTGCACACCTCAAGCTTTCATAAAACAATTAACAATCTCTCTTGAGCAATGCTAATCTCACAAATAAGCATCAATTAAATCTCACAATATGACATAATTCTCAACATCATCATACAATAAGATAAAATATAACTTGCAAGGCAATAAAAAAACTTAAAGAGGATTATATCTATACAAGCTTTCTTAAGTCATTAATAAATCTAACAAGTATTTTGTGGGTCTATTGAATCCACCATCTCTCAATACATAGATTCAAATAAAGGATACATTTGGCCATAATATATCACTCAACAATGCCCAACAAACACAATATGAAATTTATAAACAAGAACTAATATATTATATGAACTTAAATTAAATGGGTTTCCAAAATCCTAACAATATAAAAGAACTTTGCCACTCATGATTATTAAATCCATCATTCAATAGTCAAAATACACAAAAAAGATAGAGAATTATTATCCAAATGAGCTTGAATCTTCAAATGGGCCTCTCTCCTTTAGCTTCTTTTTCTCCTCTTTCTCCTTCTTTTTCTCCTTCTTCTCTTCTGTAGTGTTCCTTGTGAGTGAGAGAGAGAGTGTGTGTAGAATGTGTCCTCCTCCCTAACTAATTCGTAGCCTTTTTTCCTTATTAGCCTCCTCTAGAACATGTCCTTTCACCTCCCTTTATATTTTTCTCTAAATCAGTTTACCTCAGCATGTTCTGTGCTAGAAACATACAAGCCGTAATCATGCAAGATCTGTGCTCATAAAAGGCTCAACATAACTTTAGGGCAAGCATCTGGGCATATCAACAATCGTGCTTTCAGCCACGATCGCGGCAGTAGACTGCTCTACTACAACTCTGCTCTTTTATTCTTCTTTTTGCTTCTTTGCTCCACCAAATGACCTTTTAACTCCTTTTTCTAATCAAAAATAAGAAAAACTTAAGAGTATCTGTAAGCACCCAATTTCGGGATAACTAGAATATGGATGCAAAAGAGGACTCCGATGATGAAAACTCATCGCAAATGGGTCTCTAGTATTTGAATTTCGGATTCCAAGGCTTAATTGCATTTTTACTGACTAAATTGAAAGTTTTTCTTTTCCTTCAAGGGTCTTTTTGTAATTAAATGTTAAAAAAATTGAAATAGTGGATTTCCGACCGGAAATTCAAAATTTTGATCGGAATTCCATATTTTCGATCGGAATTCAATATGTTCGATCATAAATCTACAGAATTCCCAGCACTATAAGGACAAACGCCTAAGCTCTCTAACTGCTGCCGAAGTCGCTCGTTCTGACGCTCTAAGTCATCAGCATAGCTGTGCTGCATTCATAAGGAATGCATTTCACATATGTCATGCATACATGTGCATATTTGTTATAATTACTTACTCTCCAGCTGTCTGTAACCTGCAGAGTAAGCAATCTCTGAGATGAGGCAAGTCCATATAAGTACTCTGCCTGTGTCCAGGGAATCTGTAATATAAATAACTAATGTCAGTGTTAAGTGCTTAAGTTGTGCAGATTAAACAATAAATTATACTCACATGAGAAGCATCTAATGGAGAGAAACTAGGAGGCTGTGTCGTGTAAAAACTGATGTGCTGCTCAACAGGAGACTGGACAGTAGGAGCCCAAAAGTACATAAATCAATCTAAAAGGGAAATATCGCCTAGAATAGTACCTACTGAGGACTCTTTATGAACAGTCTCAGTATGCTGGGTAGGAGACTCATGTCTGTGACCAGTCCTATCAGTCTCAGTTCTTTCAGTATCGGCTTGCTCCTCCATATTTTCATCAGCAGCAGGAGAGCCCATAGCCTCAAACTATAAAGGACAGTTAGTGGCAACATTAGAGAAATAAAAGATAAGATATTGAAAGATTTACCTCAGTTGGATCTGTAGGAACCTATTCCAGAAGATTTTCATGAATATACTGTGGGTATTGAAGAGAATGCTCTAATAGAGTAGAAGCCTCATATCCCTCAAGAGCTGCTCTAAGTTCAGGACCGGTCAAGCTACAGCTCCATAGCATCGAAGAAGGGTTAGGAAAAGGAACACGCCTCCTGGTGGGTCCTAAATGCCAATGATACACACGCTCGCCGAGATACCATATTTGACAACCATAACCAGGAAGCAAGACCCTTATAGTCTCAAGCCTCACAGCAACAACCATAAAATCATATCGCTGAATATCTTCAGCACCAGTCAACCAATCTGACTTGACCTGCAATTCATTCGATTAGATTTTATTTAGTTTTTTGTACAATTGAAATACTAAAAATAAATTTATCTTACCAAGTCCCACTCTATGGAGTTCAGCTGATCTCGATAAGTCTGCAAATCATGCATGGTGCTAGATAGACGAGAAGAACCCCACCTCTGCATCAGAGGAAGGCTCCTGTCAAGGCTAACCATTTGGTGTCTCTAGATGAGAAAAGGATGGACGCTTTATTTCACACTCAAATCTATCAGAAAAGGATAGCAAGGGCCTTTAATAAGAAGGTTAAGCCTAGAAAGATAAAAGTGGGAGATTTGGTACTAATGCAGTCTAGAGCGATAGTGTTTGATCCAGGAGGAAAATTCAAGCCAAATTGGGAAGGACCATATCTAGTCAAGACAGTTCTACCTAAGGGGGCTGCCAAGATATCGGACCTCAAGGGGAATGAGTTCATGGAACCAGTTAACCTGTATCGTCTTAAGAAATACTACCTATAAAAAATAATAAAAGTGGTATAAAGAAATAAAATCCGCTGATTAGAAAACCTGAAAAGGCTGGTCAGGCAAAAGTTAGGATATTCCCGCTGTTCAAAAAACCTGCAAAAGGCTGATAGGCAAAAATTAGGGAATAATGATAAAAAAAAAGGGTCCCACTGATTAGAAAACCCACAAAGGGCTAGTCTGGCAAAAATTAGGGAAATAAAGTGAGAGAAGAATATTTAGTTGGAAAATCCGAAAGGACTAGCTGATAACAGGAGTTATTTTATGTGATGTAACAAATGTACTCATTTTGGTCTCAATTAATGAATATAATTGAAGTAGAATTCTTGTTTGAACAGTGCACGTTTTATCTTTAATACAATGCATGGAATACTAAGAGAAAAGCATGGCATGAAAAAGCTAAAAACTAGAACTATGAGACCATTTTTAGTTATGCCTTCGTTTCTTCTTTAATGATTCATCTTGTAATGACTGAGCCCTTTTGTCTCTAGCAAATCCCGGTGGTTCAGTAGCCTGCATCATAACCCAAGCCTTGTAGTTGTCGTCTGTCGATACATCAGCAGTTGGGTTCAGATTTTGTTCTAGCATTCTTCGAGGCCATAAAGTCTTCACTTTATGTAAAAAATCTTGTGTCAGAGGAAAACTTTCAATGTTGGGAAGAACAGTCATAATGAATTGACGACGCCCAAATTGACGGCAAAGGCGTGAAGGGGTAATAAAAGTTGAGAAGCGTAACCCCGGAAGGGGAACACATTAATCATATAGCTCGATAGTTACATACTTCAGTCTCTACCAAGGACAGGTCCATGTGATTTCTGCATCTATAATATTTTTCATCCAGTTAATCCACTGATCGGTAGCACGTATGTCCTTAATCTTTAAAGGACGAGATTGTAGTTGGTATGGTTGATAAGTCAGAGGATTAGTAGGGACACTAAGTAAACTCAATTTCTCCTGTAGCCAAATATATATAAAAAAAACAGGCTAAGTTGAAAACCCGAAAGGGCAGCTTAAGCAAAAGTTACAATAAGCCTGCTAAGTCAAAAACCCAAAAGGGCAGCTTAGGCAAAAATTAAGGCATAAAAAAAAGATAATAAATAAAAATTCTGGTTACATACTTGAAGGAGAAGCAGACTACCTGAAAGATGATTTTTGGTCTTGAAATGATCCAAACCAATAATGGTTTCAGCTAGTATGATGGGCATTGGATTGGCTCCAGATTCTACTTGTTCTAAAATGCAGACAATTTTTGTATCAGCTTGTTCGTGAGAAGAAACTAATAAGAATTGAGAATAAAGTAGAAAGCAACCGTCCTAGTCCAAGCTGAGCTACTTTTATCTTTTGTTTCACAGACAGAGATCAAGGATGATAAATTAATAGTTCCTGGTTTGTGCATATGTAAATAAATGTCATTTGGGGTCATATCGAAAAAGGTGACTAAGTTGTTAGGAAATTGAGCATTGAGACAAGGAAAGGCAATCATGGTGGGAATCTAAAGAGCATCCCAGGATAGCAGCAAATTCTTCAATCAATGGACATAGTTCCTATTTGTTGAACCTGAATACATGATCTTTAGCATCCCAAAAGGTGGCAACAGCATGTAGAAAATTATGGTTTATTTTCAGATGTTGAAGAGATTTCAGGGATTTGATATGGAAAGGTTGAAGTTTATTCTAGTCATCTTCATTAAGGCTCTTAAGAAAGTTCATCAGCAATCGAAGAGAGGCCTGAGTCATGGTGGGAAAGAAAGGAAGGAGGAGCAGCATATTTTCATCAAATCCTTATATGTGCATTAAAACTGAATCTGGATGGGATTAGGATTTTCTCTGTTCAATGTGTTTGAATTAAACTCAAATTGACAGTCAGAATAGAAAAAGGAATTGAGAAATCAGTGGAATTCACGGTCGGGAAACTAAATTTCCGATCGGGAAACTAGATTTCCAATCGGAAAACTAGATTTTTGATTGGGAAAATAGTTTACCGATCAGAAAAAAATAGATTTCCGATAAAAAAAGAAATAAATAAATTATGTTTTTCTGGTTATTACTTAAAATCTAATTCAAAAGAGAAATTCATAATCCATTCTAGAAAAGATGAATCAGTGCAAAATGCAGAAAGCGGTTAAAGTATGGAGTACAGTCAGCAAGCACTGGAAGTAGACAAAGATCAATCATCCTGAGCTCCAGAGCCTAGCCAAGGGCTCCATCCCCTAACTAGATCGTCATGCTGAAAAGTATCTGGCCAAGGACTCCATTCTCTAGCTGGATCATCACTCAAACCCTGAGGCCTAACTGTTGAAGTCCCGACACTATAAGGATCAATGCCTAAGCTCTCTAACAGCTATCGAAGTCGCTCGTTTTGATGCTCCAAGTCATCAGCATAGCTTTGTTGCATTCATAAGGGTTAAAATTATGAATTTCACATATGTCATGCATACATGTGCATATTTGTTATAATTATTTACTCTCCAGCTGTTTGTAACCTGTAGAGTAAGCAATCTCTGAGATGAGTCAAGTCCACATAAGTACTCTGCCTGTGTCCGAGGAATCTATAATGTAAATAACTAATGTCAGTGTTAAGTGCTAAACTTGTGCAGATTAAACAATAAATTATACTCACATGAGAAGCATTTGGTGGAGGGAAACTAGGAGGCTGTGTCGTGTCAAAACTGATGTGCTACTCAACAGGAGACTGGACAGTAGGAGCCCAAAAGTACATAGATCGATCTAAAAGGGAAATATCGCCTAGAATAGTACCTACTGAGGACTCTTTATGAACAGTCTCAGTATGCTAGGTAGGAGACTTATGTATGTGACCAGTCCTATCAGTCTCAGTTCTTTCAGTATCGGCTTGCTTGTCCATATTTTCATTAGCAGCAGGAGAGCCCACAACCTCAAACTATAAAGGACAGTTAGTGGAAACACTAGAGAAATAAAAGATAAGATATTGAAAGATTTACCTCAGTTGGATCTGTAGGAACCTGTTCCAGAAGATTTTCATGAATATACTGTGGGTATTGAAGAGAACGCTCTAATAGAGTAGAAGCCTCATATCCCTCAAGAGCTGCTCTAAGTTCAGGACCAGTCAAGCTACAGTTCCATAGCATCGAAGAAGGGATAGGAAAAGGAACACGCCTCCTGGTGGGTCCCAAATGCCAATGATACACACGCTCACCGAGATACCACATCTGAGAACCATAACCAGGAAGCAAGACCCTCATAGTCTCAAGCCTCACAAAAGCAACCATAAAATCATATCGCTGAATATCTTCAGCATTAATCAACCAATCTGACTTGACTTGCAATTCATTCGGTTAGATTTTATTTAGTTTTTTTACAATTGAAATACTAAAAATAAATTTATCTTACCAGGTCCTACTCTATGGAGTTCAGCTGATCTCGATAAGTCTGCAAATCATGCTTGGTGCAAGATAGACGAGAAGAACCCCACCTCTGCATCAGAGGAAGGCTCCTGTCAAGGCTAACCATTTGGTGTCTCTAGATGAGAAAAGGATGGACGCTTTATTTCACACTCAGATCTATCAGAAAAGGATAGCGAGGGCCTTTAATAAGAAGGTTAAGCCTGGAAAGATAAAAGTGGGAAATTTGGTACTAAAGCAGAGGAAAATTCAGGCCAAATTGGGAAGGACCATATCTAGTCAAGATAGTTCTACCTAAGGGGGCTGCCAATATATTAGACCTCGAGGGGAATGAGTTCATGGAACTAGTTAACCTGGATCGTCTCAAGAAATACTACCTATAAAAAATAATAAAAGTGGTATAAAGAAATAAAATCCGTTGATAAAAAAACCTGAAAAGGCTAGTCAGGCAAAAGTTAGGATATTCCTGCTATTCAGAAAACCTACAAAAGGCTGATAGGCAAAAATTAGGGAATAATGATTAAAAAGGGTCCGCTGATTAGAAAACCCACAAAGGGCTAGTCAGGCAAAAATTAGGAAAATAAAGTGAGAGAAGAATATTCAGTTGGAAAATCCAAAAGGACTAGCTGATAACAGGAGTTATTTTATGTGATGTAACAAATGTACTCATTTTGGTCTCAATTAATGAATATAATTGAAGTAGAATTCTTGTTTGAACAATGCACGTTTTATCTTTATTACAATGCATGGAATACTAAGAGAAAAGCATGACATGAAAAAGCTAAAAAACTAGAACTATGAGACCATTTTTAGTTATGCCTTCGTTTCTTCTTTAATGATTCATCTTGTAATGACTAAGCCCTTTTGTCTCTAGCAAATCCTGGTGGTTCAATAGCCTGCATCACAACCTAAGCCTTGTAGTTGTCGTCTGTCGATACATCATCAGTTGGGTTCAGATTTTGTTCTAGCATTCTTCGAGGCCATAAAGTCTTCACTTTATGTAAAAAATCTTGTGTCAGAGGAAAAATTTCAAAGCTGGGAAGAACAATCACAATGAATTGACGACGCCCAAGTTGACGGCAAAGGCGTGAAGGGGTGATAAAAGTTGTCATCATAATTGGTTTTAAAATCAATTAATTTTGCATGCATTTCATACAATTATATGCTATATAATAGCTATAATTGCATTTGCAAATTTTCATGGTTATGCTACATAATAGCATAGTCAAAATTTCAAATTGCTACATATGTCACAGATGCTATACGACCGAGCGTAGTGTCTTTTCCAAATCAATGCTATACGACCGAGTATAGTGTATCTCAACACTACACGATGAGTGTAGTGTAGTTTCCAAATCAACACTATACGACCGAGTATAGTGTACTTTCAAATTAGCACTATACGACCGAGTATAGTGTACTTCCAAATCAACACTATACGACCGAGTGTAGTGTATTTTCAAATCAGCATTATACGTCCGAGTGTAGTGCATTTTCAAATCAGCACTATACGACTGAGTGTAGTGTACTTCCAATCAACACTATACGACTGAGTATAGTGTATGTCAACACTATGCGACCGAGTGTAGTGTATCTTCAAACCAGCACTATACGACCGAGTATAGTCTATTCTCAAATCAACACTAGACGACCGAGTATAGTGTATCTCAACATTACACAACCGAGTGTAGTATATTTCCAATCAACACTATACGACCGAGTATAGTATACTTTCCAAATCAACACTATACGACCGAGTGTAGTGTATCTCAACACTACACGATCGGGTGTAGTGTACTTTCCAATTCAACGCTATACGACCGAGTATAGTGTATCTCAACACTACATGACCGAGTGTAGTGTACTTTCCAAATCAACGCTATACAACCGAGTGTAGTGTCTTTTCCAATTCAACACTATACATCCGAGTATAGTGTATTTTCAACTCAAAATTCGTGAGCAGTTATGGACTGTAGCATCAAAAGTGAGCAACGAAAGGGTTGCAGCTAATTGCGAGCAGTCATAGATTGCAGCGTCAAAGTTTACATCATGGGACAATGAAAGCAATGTCGTATGATTCAGTGTTATAGGCCAATAATCTGTAACATGTTAGGTAAGTATCCTAACTCCTTACCTTTGAAATTGTGTGCTTATTTGCTTTGCCGTAATTCGTCAAGCAAACAGCGGCAAAGGGGGGCAACTGTAAGCACCCAATTTCGGGATAACTAGAATATGGATGCGAAAGAGGACTCCGATGATGAAAACTTGTCATAAATGGGTCTCTAGTATTTGAATTTTGGATTCCAAGGCTTGATTGCATTTTTACGGACTAAATTGAAAGTTTTTCTTTTCCCTCAAGGGACTTTAAGTAAAAAAAATCAGAATAGTGGATTTCCGATCAAAAATTCAGAATTCCGATCGGAATTCCATATTTTCGACCAGAAATTCAAAATTCCGATCGGAATTCCATATTTCCGACCGAAAATTCAGAATTCCATATGTTCGATTGAAAATTTACAGAATTTTGATCGAAATTACAGAATTTCGATCGAAATTACAGAATTTTGACCGTAATTACAGAATTCTAAAATTACGGTCGGCATTACAGAATTTCAATCGGAATTACATAATTCCGACCGGAATTCTAGAATACCGATCGGATTTTCGTGAAATTCTTTTTATTTATTTTATTTTATTTTTTTATTAATTTTTCTTAAATTTGATTGGTCGAAAATTAATTAATTAATAAATAATAATAATAATAATAATAATAAATAAATTAACGTATATCAGCTCCGCTCTATCTTTTATCCTATCTATGTAACCTTGATCATTTTATCTCTACGTAATCACTTATCCCGTAAAACGAATTTGGATATACGGAGAATAAAAGGAGGAGAGGAGAACGTAGAGAGGAGGAGGAAAGAAAGGGAGGAAAAAAAAGGGAAGAGGCAGAGAGGAAAAAGGAGAAAAAAAAGATTTTCTTTTGGGTTCTGGGAATTTTTAAAGAAAGGTTTTTTTGGTTCGGTGATAAAAGATTTTGGACGAAAATATAATCAAAGCCGGAATACGCTAATCAATTTTGGAGATCCATTCAGATGGTGAATTAAACACATCCTCTAAGGAGCCAATCAATACTACATCCATCATAGCTAGTTTTTCTTGAACTCCTTTCTTTCTTTTTTTATTTGTTTGTTTTTTATTTGATTCTGATTTGATTTTTATTTTTATTTTTTTGGTTACTAATCCTTGTTTATTTCTGTGTTTATGATTTTGGATGGGGTGATTTGAATCTGTGGTGGTGAACAAAATCCATGAAGATCCATGGAATGCCATGGATTAACCTCTGTATTCAAACGTATTTTAGGGTTATTTTGTTCATCTTGTAGATTTATTTTGTATTTTATTTTATTTTTTTAGGCTGTAGTTAATTTTATGTTTTATTCTCAGTAGATCATTGTAATAGCCCCAATAGTGAGAATAGTGGAATTATACGCGTATGTGTTTTTTTAATTGATTAGTAAATTAGGTTTCATTTGGTAATTCAATTAAAATTAATGTTGGCTTTAGATTAATTTTAGGTTGTATGTAATTAAAATTAGGGTTAAAAAAAATCATGTAATGTTTTTTTTTTTTATCTATTATTTTTTTTTTTTTTTATTTGGGCTTGTTTTTAATTTTATTTGTTTTGGGCTCCAAGCCCACATGTAGATCTAACTCCTTTAAAATTAAATTTAGGTTTAATTAATTAATTTAGGCCCATTAGGTTAATTTAGATTTTAGGCCCATTTTTAATTAGATAAAATTAACTTAGACTTAGCCCATTAATAAAGCCTCTTTCATAATTTAATAGATTTAGGCCCACTTTCTTTAGAATTAAAATAATTAGAATTAAGCCCACTAATTAATTTTTTTTTTTTTTAAAATTTAATAGACTTAGGCCCACTCTTAGAATTAAAAACTATAGATTTAGGTTCACTAATTAATCAAAATGTAGGCCCATTTTTAGTTTCACTTTCATTTTGTAATTAAATTATGTAAATTTAGTTAACGTAAATTAAAATAAAATATAGTTTAGATCTAGGGACATTATACTTGAATGCATTTATTATGTGCTTTTTCATTGACTGGTTGCCTTTGGGTTAGATGGATGTTCGAATTAGGGTTTAATGAAATTGCATGTAATTAGGGAATAAGATAATAATTGATAAAATAAATCTAAATGAACACAAGACTAAAAGAAGTTGGTATTCCGTATCCAGAACTGCAGGTTGTGGTGCTAGCTTGTATTAGAGAATCGAGTTACCACCATTTTCAATTTGTCCCAGTTATTACCCTGGGTGACAAATCCTCATCTCCATGCCATATCTTTGTGACAGTAGTTAGTGTGTTCCCTAGAGCCCTGAGCTCAAACAGTGTCGCGGTTGCAATAAACTTGGGGGCGCGCTAAACCCCGCCATCTACAGTTGTTCTCTGCCTCGACCGCCACTACCGCACAACCACCACCTCCCACCGGCTCAACCATTGCCA
>CATIWM010007710.1:0-20529 GCA_949671775.1 Mallotus repandus | reverse complement strand
TCTTTTTTTCTTTTTTTTCATTCCTTCATCATAATATTCTCTCATTTCCCCTCACCTTTTCTTTACTTTTCTTCAAATTTCCTCCGCCCACTTTTTTTTCTTTTTCATTCCCCCAAAAAATCTTTTTTTTTTCTTTTTCATCCCCCAAAAATCCCTCTTTCCACTCAAACATTTCCCATCATTTTTTAAATAATATATATATATATATAAATTTTTGGGCTTGGGCCTTTTGATGGGCTTTTGAATCTTTTTGGTCTTTGGTCCATTAAGGGAAAAAACTAGATTTTGCACTATTGAGCTCATTTTATTTGGACTTTCATCATTAGATCTTCGTTACGGACCAAACAAACTGAGCATCCACAGTTTGTCTCCCTGCTACAGGCCGATCAAACCAGGAGTGTCTACATTAGTTTTTTCCGCTATAGATGAATTTATTATATTTAATTAATTTTTTGTTTTTCTATTTATAATTGTATTAGAAAAATTAATTTATACTTTATATGAAAATAAGCAATAAAATTTATGTTTATATAATTAAAATAGTTAATTTTAAACTCTCATTACTTAATTATTTGTTTTACAAAAATATAAATTAAATAAAAAAATAATATTACGTATTAATTTTAAAAATTAAATTACAAAAAATGTCAAAAATCGTGTATTTTTAACAAATAATCAAAACGATATATTTTGCTTACTTGGATCAATTCAAATCTTTCTAGTAACCATGTCAGCATAATTTTATCAAATTTTCAACTGATGCATGAAATTGCAGAACTAAAAATATTTATAAATAACATTGCCAAGATTAAAAGACGTGTCGAATTTACCCAAAACAATAACGCTCGTCAATTATTTTGTAATTCATCCAATAAAAATTTGTAAATATTGAACGGTGTTAAAAATTAATCATGCAAAGTTCTAGAGTCCAACAATACATTTACCCATTTAAAATTTAGCGTGCAAATTCAAAGATAAACAATTAGATTACCAAAACTAATTAGCAGATATATTGGTTGGAACTTATGCTAAAGAGAGCCTCATGTAAAGTTCCTATATCTACTAGTAGATCCCTAATCATCGCTGGGTTAAAACTAGAAGTTCAAACAAATATGCCAAAGTAGATACCACTCATGTATCCGCTGAAGAGGGCATAAAAGATTTAAAAAATAATAATAAAAAATCAAATTAAAATTTAAAAAAAAAAACAAAAACAAAGAGCTTTTTTTTTTTAGTGGAATAGAATACAGCATACATCTGAATCAACTATATCTCCTTTTTTTTTTATAATGATAAAGATACAACAACAATAATTTAAAAAATGAAAAAAAAGAATATTTTCTTTTCCATTTTTTTTTTCCCACATTTTGCGAGCAAAATAATAGCTTCCAAAAAACCAACTATTATTTTCTCTTTTGGGTCAAGCAACCACTGATTTTTCAATTTTATAAAAGTTCACATCAAGATTCGGATGACGGCAAGACCAACTGCAGATATGGAAACAAGAGTACCTATGCAGTACTTTATGACATCAAATTTTGCAGCTTCCAGTTGGGCCCTTAATGCGTGAATTTCCTGAAAATTACACAGCAAACAAATATGTAAAATTGTAGTCTTTTAAGCTCCATAATTTGTCAATTTCACTCAAAAAACCCACCCTATCTAATTTGTTAGTGAGGTTAGAGGTTTCCGCAGTCTGATTTGCTAGCTCATCCCTTATCCTCCTGCGTAAGTTATAAAACATAAAACAATAACTACATGTGGAAGACTAGCCCTCAGAAATAAGAAATTGGATCTTAACCAGTTCCCGTACCCCCTTTCAAGGTTCAAATCCAATCGTTGCCCAGCAGTGACTTTGTCAATTTCATGCCTGTACCCAAGAAATGTCTTCAAGGCATCTCATGAATCTGGAAATTAACAAAGCAAACGCATATAACTTGCAAGGTTATTGTATAAATCAAACCTTAATTCACTTCGCATCTTCTCGATATCAATCCGGAGTTTTTCAGTCTCATGTTGCAACAAAGAAAAATGATGTTCCTGTATTATATATTGGTCAGAAAATCTCAGAGAACATATACGGAAAATTTAAGAGGTCAATCATAATTGGTCAGAAAATCTCAGAGAACATATACAGAAAATTTAAGAGGTCAATCATAACTCTGTCACCTAAAAAATTGTACAAAAGAATTGAAATAAAAGAAGCCAACAGAACTAAGGTTATTTGTTTCTTTTTCTATTCATTTTATATATGTTTTCAGAGAATGGTCAGACTAAAAACAAGATATGTTATGCAGCATCTCCGTTCTTTAAATGGCCTCCGAAGAGGTTGCATTAACCAGGGTTTACCCAATTTGATATTCAGAACCTGAGAATCAGGGATTATGTTTGATATCAGATTACTACAGAAAAAAAAAACAAAAAAAAAAAAAAAACGAACCAACCAACCAAACCTTGACACATAGCAATTACTGAAACGTAAAATCCTTCTACTTTTTTCTGGGTTCAGTTTCTTGTGACATTTTTCTTTCCTAATTTCCATTCTACTGTAATTTTAGTAAAACAACAAAAAGTATTACTACTATAATATACCATATCAGATATCAACTAACAAGGATGTAGAAGACTACCTTATTTTTACATACCACATATATGCTAATGGAGGAAAAAGCTTCCCACTGTCAGATAATTCAAAAGAGAAAATCTTACCTTATGAGAAATAGATGACTTTAGCCATATAAACCCTTTTTTTTTTCTTAAAACTTATGAGTAAGCAACTAGGGAGCTAATCCCTCTAAAACATAAACCAATGAGTATGGAGATAGAAAGAGAAAAAACGTTCAAGCTTTGAAGAAACCAAAATTCATGTCCAGGCCTGACCCCTTATCCTAGGGTTATAGCTGTGGAAAAGACACTTTTCGCAGAGCAGGGATGGATTGGGGGCAAGAAGACCCTACATGATGTGTAAAGACTTAAATTTGAACAATCTAATTTCATTTCATGTTCTTGATTTAAATTATAAAAGCATCAAAATATTTTTAATTTCTTAAAGTTTGTGCTATCTTTTGTCAAACCTATTTCTTTTATTGGGTAATTAACCCAGACTTCACTGGAAATCATACTCCTTTCTGTATTTTTTTGTTTCCCTTTTTTCTCCCTCTACTCTTTGTTTTATCATGTTAATTTCTTTTATATGGCATAATTGATCTCAAAAGTGTTTGTACTGTTTATTTACTCTTCAGATCTTGCAACAAAGATTTCTAATGTTGAATGATTTTCGATTAGATTAATGGTTTAGAATATTGAAATAATCGAAATCACAGCACAATATTATAGCTTGAAACTTAACTTTTTAGTTGGTGTTGAATGAACTATGAAATGATTTTCTGCAGAGTAAACTGCCAATAGCAAATGGTAAATTACGATCATCCCCTTAAAATTCGGCCAAATCCACTAATTCATCCTTACATTTTCAAAATTCAACTAATAACCCCCTCAAAATTGATTTATTAATTATTTCCCCTTTCCGCTAACTAAATGCCCACTTAGCTTTGATATTTTTATTATAAACCCGAGGGGTATTAAGTTAGTGGAAGGGGGCAATAGTTAATAAAATCAAACATGATGGGATATTTAGTTGACTTCTGAAAATGCAGGGATGAACTAATAAATTAGAACACTCAAGGGAGTGTCAGTAAATTACCCATACAAAAAATATGAGAATACCATAATTTTCAAGATCAGAAAATTTTTTTCAAAAGTTCTCAATGTTTATTTTGTTTGTCTTGAGAGTTTATTCAAATATTTTTTTTTTCAATTGCAAAAAATGAAAGTTTGAAGTTTATTATTTCAACTAGCCAATTGCGTACCCTTTTTTGGTTGTCTAAAAAAATATTGTACTTCAAGATATACAAAAAATGACATTTTTGATATTTTGAAAACTAGAAAATAAGTATTAGAAAGATTTTAAAATATATAAAACAATTAAATAAAATTATCACATAAATAACCAGCTGCCCCCAAAAAAAACAACTCCCTCCCTCTCTTCAGGCACAAGCCCCTAGCACCTTCAAACACTTGTGCATCTCTTCCGATGCTCTTGCTCTGATATCCAACCACAATGATTTAAAAAATAAAATAGACAACGAATCATTTTTAACAATATTTCATATGCTAACTTGCAAAAATTAAGCAATTTCTTGACTGAGAAGAAATTTAAAAAAAATAAAAAAACATCCACAGTTGCTTGCGGTTAAGCACCCATGCAAGGAAATCACTAAGGGATAAACAAAGCACATCCAATTTTTCAATTTTAAAAACATATAATGCAACAAATATATTCATTAAGAAAAGCACATATTTGTAAGGCACAATAAAATGGAAAATAGCACAATAAAATGGAAAAGAGAACTAAAACACTGAGAAAAGAAAGGAAAGTTAAAGATATAGATAACAACATAACTTCCATAGAGAGTTATCAGCAATGATCACAGTTGTTCATTTGGGTAAAGCAACCAGCTGAAACATATTTTTGTACATATAGATAAGAGCGAGACAGGCAGTGAGATTTCAAAATTTGAAATGTTTATTTTATTTTATATACTATATTATATTATTATATATAATCTTAATATATTATATATATAATTATTATATTTTTATTTATTATTTTTATTTATTATTTAATATTTTTAATTGTTCAATATAATAATTATTTTATTGATTGTGGTTTTCTCTCACAGCAAATCTGATATAAGCATCTTGTTGTGGAGATGGGAAGGTGGGGCATGAGGTGAGCAGTGATTTATGCTTGGATGAGGAAGGAGCAAACAGAAAAGGAAACATAAGGGAAACAAGGGGAAACATAAAAAGTGACATGACAAAATCACTTTTGAATACCATGTCCATATAGCTTAACAAAATCATCTATTAAATGGCATTGGAAATTTGCTATCAATTGGGCTAATTTGAACAATGAAACAAAATAAAATGGTTGCAAGAGATTAAAAGCTAAATTCAAAAAAAAAATCGTTGTATTTGTTTATTAGGCCAATAAAATTTCACAACTACCAGGGTGATAGATGTCATGAATATTAAGAATCCTACACTGGAAATTTGTAAAGGGAATCTTGACCTTATAAACGTGGGCAGTGCACACCCTAACACCTAGGCTTTTGGGGAAAAGACAATGGTCCCGCGATATGTGATATCAGAACTAACTCTACTCTTGTCCAATGTGTGACCCTCACAAGAGATCTTCTACAATGTTGGGCCTTCACGAGAGATATCAAGGCAACGTAGGCCTGGACCGACGGGGTATCAGAGCAATGGTTCAATCCTTAGGTACTACCGGGTGGGTCCCTCTCCTTCAACATGTATGGAGAGCCAGTGCAACGAGGGCGTTGCACAATCGAATATTAAGAAATCCCACATTGGAAAGTTGTAAAGGAAATCTCAGCCTTATAAACGTAGACACTGCACACCCTAATAGACTAGTCTTTTGAGAAGAAGATAATGGCTGCATGACATAGAGCTGTAAACAAAAAACACCTGACACAAAGCTTTTTGGATACTTCTTTTGCCAAAACAGAACATTTCAATATCAGTAACACCAAATATATCAAATGTAATATCGAAAGGGAGCTATATTTGTCATCTCTGAACTTGCCAAATTTGTCCCTTAAAAATCATCGTACAAGTACAATAGTTTTAAGTATCAACAATGTACAAACAACAGCATCAGGTTAACTCCAATCTAGAAAGCCTATAAGAACTTTACTAATGTTTTTCAAATGTATTTTAACTGCAAGTAGCCTCCACACACTTCTTGTTTTCACTTACATCCTTAATCTGTCAATCCTCTTTTCTCCTCATTTTTTGCTCTTTTTGCAACAATGATAGATTAGGACGATTCTCCAAACATGTCAATGTTACTAGAAAATCAACCTCAAAAAAAAAAATTAAGAGCCAAAAAAAAAAAGAGTGCAATTCTAGAAAAGGAGGGCAATATAGGAGAAAAAGTCTTATCTTGATTGCATTGCCCCGTGCTTATTTAGTCTTGTTTGTCCTATCACTTGCTACTCATTACCTTACCTCTGTTTAAGAGCAGAAGATGAATACAATCACGTGAATACTAAAACAGGAGAAGATGACCAACAACGGCAGAACATTTCAAGGAAATTGGAATCTCAAACCGACAAGATTTCAAACCTATCCTTCCAATTCTGTTCTCAGTCCAAACCCTACCCTTCCTTTTGTTTCCTTTCGTTCTCGCATCACATACTACATAAAAAATTAGAAACTGCACCGAGATTCTTTGCTGCATAAAGTTGCACTAATCCTCATTGAATACTTTATGTGTAGTTCCTAACTCAGGGTAACAAAATAAAATTTTGATATGACAAGTAGATAGAAAAGACTGATAAAAGAAAGTTCCAGAGACAAGAGGAAAGGTTGAACTTTATAATGACTTAACTATTTCAATGGAGTTGGCTTGTCAGGTTCAACCATAAGAGAGAAGTGAGATGAATCAAGAATCATATCACAATAAATGTGGATGCAACGATATTGGGGGTTAAAGGTCACAACAATGGTGGGTGTAAAACATTGTTGCATCATAGCAGTAGTTAACATAGAAGAAATCCAAAAAAAAAAAAAAAGAACAAATATGGAATAGGAAGAAGTATTGCAAAACTACTATTAGCTAAAGAATTTTGAGAAAATGCCAAACCTAGTATGGGAAATCAGAGAATAAGATGAATCAGTGAGTCTCTCAGTTTTGCTTAGGTATGTGAAATGTTCTACAATTCTTTTCACAAAATCATGGTAGAATTGAAAAGGAATGTGCAAAGTATTGACTCCTGAACCTATTGCGTTTGATGGATACTCATGTTTAACCGATAATGACATTGTCAACAAAATTATCTATTTATATGTGTTTGACCAACATATAATTAGTTTACTCAATTCAGCCTTAAATTAAGTTCAAAAAACTAAGGTATAGATTCAACTCAGATTGAAAATGAGACAACTCTAATAACATTGTTGTTCTGAGCCTTAGCTATTTTTAGTAGGTTCCCACCAAAGATGTACATAACCAAAAAAGAATTTTATGTTCCCTCTTGATACAGGGATTATATTGCCTCATGCAATTTTATTGAAAACACTTGGAACAGATTTGGAAAAGATTTCCTGGCACACTAAACACAAAATGGGCAATCCACCAAAGCAGCCACAAAGTGAGAAGGGAAGGCCATTCTGATTTCTTTGCCAAAGATTGATGGCATAGATATATTTACCATATCATAGCATCAAGAAATAATATCTTCCATCATGCCATAGCAACTAATAGTTTCAGGCTACAGTTGGAAATAAAATATTCAGATGCATGGAGCACCATGACCTCTTCTCTTCCAGTCATCTAATCATAAACTTTAAACAGTTTAATAGGATCTCAACTTCTCTCCCTAAAATATTCACAAGACTCGTTTCTGCTGCTCAATAAATATCTGTGTACATGGTTTGGCTAATGTGAAAGGTTTAGCCAGAGAAAAATAAACCAAATGCTATGAATCAAATCAATGAATCCACCTTTTGAATAGTTTGAGTTCCCAAAGATTAAAATGCATGATGTACAAATTATCATTATTTCTCGGAATATTAATGTTAATTGGAGATATTTGTAAAACCTAGGCCCTAAATACAAATAACTAAGATTTTATTGATTGAATCCAACCAAATTTCAAAGTAAGCTAAAAAACAAATAGTAAGCATAACAATGGAATCAAGGACAAAAAAAAATAAATCACACCCATTCATACCTGTGAACTCTGGACTTCAGATTTGAATTTAGACAGATTGGTTTCTTGAATCATTTCAGTCTACCAACAACAAAACCAGACCACAAAATTAGGGAATAAAAACAGAAATAATAAACGAAAGATAAACAAAAGGAGCATACTTTCTGCATCTCCGCCTTGGAGACAACAGATTGAGACACATTTTCTAAACTGTCATTTAAAACTTCAGTTATTGCAGCTGTTATTGCCTCTGCTTGCTTTGACGGGACTCCTTCTGCCTCCAATCTTCTCACCTGTTTAACAACCCCCCAGAAAGAGAAAAACCCAATTCACAAAAACATATTGTAAATCAAGATTCTGCATTTTTTGACAAATTAAAGGATATTACTCACAAGGGCTAATGTGTCAACAAGAAACAATCGTCTTCCATTAGATTTGACTAGCTGAGAAATTTGCCTAGAACCAGAAATTGAAGCAGCAAAGGAATTGAAATCTAAAGCACCAAATTTTGGTCGATGATGATTTCTACGAAAAACAACTCTAGAGTTGGTCCCAAATTGACCCACCCGCCTAATAACCGCAGCAGCGGACATTCGATTGAGAATTTTTTGAGAAAAAAAAAAAAAAAACACACACACACACAACAAAGTTGATCCTTTGAACAATGTCAAGAATTGTATTCCAAACAAGTAAATACAAAGATTGATGGAATTAGAATCCTAAAAAAAAAAAGTTAGAATTGAATTTGAATGGGCATTCCTTGTTATTCTCGATGACTATCTATAGATTATTGAATTCAATTTTAATTAAAAAAAAAAGGTGAGATTGAGAATCGGTTTGGTAGGAGTTTGAAAGAATCGTTAAAGAAAGAAAAATGCAATTTCGAAATTGCTATATTTTATATAGCTTTTGATGATGGGCGATAATGAAAGACGTGTACGGATTTATATATATTTTTTCTCAATCAGAGAGTGGCTTATGGGTACTTTATTTACTTTGTTAATTATTATCCTTAAATTTATCAACACAATGGGAGATAAAAGTTGGTAAAAAAAAATTGGGAGATAAAAGTAAAGTAAATTAATAAATATAAGGATATCACATAAAAAAGTTCAGTTTTTAAATATACTTTTAAATAAAATTTTATTTAATTTTTTTTTCAAATATAACTATAATTTTTAAAATGTTATAAAAAAATTTCTCCTTAAATGACTGCACTGGTAATGTTGAATTTTTTATTGAAATTTCATATATCTAGCATTCTAAGTTGAAATTTCATATACATAATATGCTGAGTTTTTTGTTATAACAAGTAAGTTGTATTTTTATCTGTCTAAACACCCTATTAATCAAAAATGAAACATTCAAATGGAGGGGAGAAAATATCAATTTGGGGCAAATATATCGGTTTTATCTACCAGTACAGTCATTGAAGTGAACCCCATGAATCATAAAAAAATAGTTTCATCTCCTGTTACCAGTACAGTCATCAAAGTAGGGTTTTTTTTATAACGTTTTAAAGATTGTGGTTATATTTAAAAGAAAAAATTGAATAAGATTTTATTTGAAAGTACCCCAAATCTCCAAATATTAGGGTTTTTTATATAATTTCCCTTAAATATAAATTTTATTTTATTTATTTTAAGATATAAATAAAATAAAATAATTTAAAAGGAAATTTTACAATTATTTTACTTTTATTATTTTATGTACATTTTATTAAAAAAAAATGTATTAGATCATTCAATGGTAATTATTAATAAAATAAAATTTTAAAATTATTTTATAAATTAAATATTAGTTTATTTAGTTATTTAAAAAATTAAAAAAATTAAATATATTGATTAATAGTTTTATTCAAATAAGAATCATGAGTATTTGAATTAAAATAAAAATTATAAATTAATTAAATAGTTTTAGGCGAGTAAAAATAAAAAATTAATTAAGTAGTTTTAGAATATGAAATCTCACCTCCCACCCTTTTAATTTTAATCTTATATTTCTTTATAAAATATCATATGTTATAAATTTACCTCAATACGTTAAGGATATATGATTAAAAAAAAAAACTTTTCATCTATCTCGCCTTTAGGATAAGCGTGGGAAAATAAACTTTTTTTTTTTTTTTTTAGAAATAAGACACTTTAAGAAAAGTCAACGAACGTCAGCTAAAACCTCAATATCAACATAATCCAGGAATCAAATTCAACATCCATAGAGAAAGCAATATGAGCAACTTTATTTGAATCACGAGGGGTATACCGAAAAAAAATCTTAGAAAGAGATGCAGTAATATGATTAATATTAACGTCACGACCTGAATCCCAAAAGCATATTATCAGTACTAAAAAAGTGAGAAAACTTGAAGCTTCTGAAACTCATAATAAGCTTTAAAGAATTTATCACATAAAATTTATCATTTTAAAACTTTGATAAAATCCAGCAAAGTTTTCTCTGTATCAGAAACAAACTCAAAATTTGTATAACACAAATCTTCTGATAAATCAAATAAATCTTCTAATTAAAAGTAAAGAAAATGATTTATTTGATTTAAAGCAAAATGTTCATTTTCAAAAAATTGAACAACAATTAAAGTCAAAAGAATTATAAGAAAAGATTTCTGAGTTTCAGAAAATTATTGTTGAAAAAGTTTGTTCTGATTTACCTAATCTTTTGGGAAAAGGAAACAACACATCGTTGATCCACCTTATGAGTTCGGATTTTATGAGAAAAATATTCCTACTAAAGCTAGACCAATTCAGATGAATGCTGATTAGAATAGCATTGTAGGAAAGAAATCCAGGACCTTAAGTCCAAAGGATTAATCTCTAAATTCATGTCTCCTTGGAGTTATGTAGTTTTCTATGTCAATAAAACTTCAGAATAAGAAAGAGGTACTTCTAGGCTTGTAATTAATTACAAACCTTTGAATAAAGCTCTAAAGTGGATAAAGTATTTTCAAAATTTGATATGAAATCGAGATTTTGGTAAATATAAATTGACAAAAAGCATCGTTACAAAACCACTTTCACAGTCCTCTTTGGACAATATGAGTGTAATGTAATGCCTTTTGGTTTGAAAAATGCACCTTCAGAATTTCAAAGCCTATTCTAAATTCAGCATTTTTTACATTGATGATGTGCTTATTTTTTCAAACTCGATTAAGTAGCATTACAAGCATTTAAACACTTTTCTTTATGTTATTAAAGCTTCTGGTCTAGTTGTCTCTGCTAAGAAAATATCTCTTTTCCAAACCAGAGTCAGATTCTTAGGACATTACATCTATTGTGGAACAATCGTTCCAATTGAGAGATCCTTAGAGTTTGCCAACAAGTTCCCTGATAAGATTCTTGATAAAACCCAGCTATAGAGATTCTTAGGTAGTCTTAATTATGTTTTGGATTTCTGTCCTGACATAAACCCAGTTACAGAGATTCTTAGGTAGTCTTAATTATGTTTTGGATTTTTGTCCTAACATAAATAGAATTGCCAAACCTCTCCACGATAGGTTGAAAATTCTTAAACAAAAGCATTTCAGGCTCTTAAAATTCTTAAACAATATACATATATATATACCAAATATTCATTTGATAACTTTCTTGAAAACATAACTTCCAAATACCAATTACTTAATCAAATATATAATAAAAAGATAAAATAACAAAATAATGTTAATAAATAATTTAGGTGAAAATTTGTGGTAGAACCCTAAATCATAAATTTAAAAGCCATTTGACTCTCTTATTTATCTAATGACTGCCGGTTCCCGAGAGTTAAGTTTCTACCGAGATACCAACCGAAGTCAATCTCTTATTTCAATATTTTACTGGCGGTTCTTGAGAGCTAAGCATGAACCGAGCCACTGGTCCCGGTAAATGTTCAACCAAATTACGCTCGCGAGCTATGCATCAACTGAGCCTTTTAAAAACTATACGCCCAAGAGCTAAGCATCAACCGAGCTTCACAATTAAATCTCTCAATAAGGGCCTGACTCAAGAATCATTACTGTGTGCACATGATCCTAATGACACCCATCAAGTAGCCCGTTCTACCAGTCTTTTCCAAATTCTATTTATATATATGTTAAAAAAAAAGGGAAACCATTGGGTGAAGGACACATGGCTTGATGTGTCCATAAAAAAAGAAAGAAAGTGGTCCTACGTGCAGAATGGGAGGAAACAACAGGAATGAGCTGTTTTCAGTGGCAAATTTTATTTTGGTCCCTAAACCTTTCTTCTCTTCCGTCAACCACTCAAACGACCTCTGATCGACCCCAAATTTGAAACATAGCTTCTTTTCATCCTCTTCTACATTCCCATAGCTTTTATTTGGTGAAAATCTATCCAGAAATGCCCAGAATTAAGGGAGATTAGCAGGCCTAGTTTCCTCCATTTGGCACTATTCCGGTGGGTTTCAGGCATCATGATTGCTTCCATTATGTTCCTCTCACCACTAAGAATTTGTAGGCACTGACCACACATTCGATCTCTACCTCTAGAATATTTGGTGAATTTGTAGGTAATGATTGGTTTATTTTTTGATGCATTAATTCTGTGCATATTTTGGGTTGTTTGAGGCTTTAAATGTGTTTAACTAATTATTAAGAATGTTTTGGTATGATTTGTTTGGTCGGGTGTTGTGTTTTCCTGTGAGAATCCGGTGGGTCCCACTCAAATTTTTGACAATGAACAGTACCGACCTGAGATAAATATATGATACTATTTTTAATAAACAGTATAAATTGTGGTGATCAATTTTCATATATAGAGTTTAGTTTAATTCTTTACGGATTTTGAGAAATAAATCTCGGAAAGGTTGTAGTGGAAATTCTTTAATTTCCATTTAAATTAGTTTAATTTTCGGGGATAAATTCTTTTAGCCTCAAAAGCTATATTTAGGATATTTCTATGTCCATTTTATAAATTCCTTGATTTTAATAATTTTTTCTGAAATTTTGGAGAATTTTTGTGAATTTTATTTGAATACATAAGCATGTTTTAAATAAATACTATTTATTTTAGAGAGTTCCGGACCAGAAATCGTCGCATCGCATTTGGGCAGCTGAGGAAACGTCTACCGACATGCTCCGCCTGTGAGTTAATTTTATAAAATATTTGTTGAGAATATTTAAACTAAAATTTTCATGTGTTAATATAATATTAAAGTTGATTATATGAATATATTTATGATTATAAATCTTACCACATGCATGACTTATTTATTTTAGGCAAAATCCATTATTTAGTCCCCGAACTATATGAGTTTTCCACACTTGGTCCCTAATCTTTTATTCTAAAGAATTGAGTCCCTCAACTTTTATTTTTTTTATTTTCATCATTTTTTCACTCAGAATGCCAAATTGAAGATGTTGTCGTCTTCTGTTGAGTTATAAAAGAACATCTCAACCAATTATTTGTTGTAAGCTTCATCATTAGAACTTAATTTCATTGTTGGTTGTTAGCTGCATCAAGATGTTGATGCAAATTATTTGTTTTTTTACAACTGGTGTAGACATGTTTTTATTAAGATGTGCTCTTATAACTCAATAGAAGACGACAATATCGTCAATTTGGCAATCTAAGTGAAAAACAGATGAAAAAAAAAATAAAGGTTGAGGGACTTAATTCTTAAGAATAAATGATTAGGGACCAAGTGTGGAAAACTCGTATAGTCCGGGGACCAAATAATGAGTTTTTCCTTTATTTTATTATCGAGAATAATATTTGGAAAGATGTTTTAGTTGAACTTATTTTATTTTGTTTTATTTATTTTAATTAATTATGATATAAATTGATTTGGAGAAAAAATGGTAGAACATGCTACCTGGTGGGTGTCACCAGGACCACGTGCACACTGGTTGAGATTTCGAGACTGAGAAATATGTGAATTGGCTCGGTTGAGCATGTTCTCCCGGGCAATGTTATGGTTGTGGCTTGGTGGAGCTTGTGCTCTTGGGCAATATGTGAATTAAGCTCGGTGGAGCATTGTTCTCTCGGGCCAAAAATAAGATGTAACTCGGTTGAGCTTGTTCTCTCGGGACATCAATAGTGGAATAAGTGATTGGATTACGACTGTAAATCAGTTGAGGTTGATCTCTTAGGATAGCACTCATTTGGATTTAAGAGAGCCTAAAGGTTATTAGAGTTGATGGTTTAGGGGGTTATACTGTGTTTTCTACCAAGGATTTAATTTATATATTTTCATATTAAAATGATTTGTGAATTTTGAAAAGGATTTTTCGTAATTATAATTTTAATAAAATAAAGGATTTTAAATATTTATTTTATTTTAAAATTTTTTTAAATAACTATTTTAAAACCAAGACCTTACAGATAGTCTGATATTGGTCATCATCTGCGCTAGGTTTCTTCTTGTCCGACTATCTTGTGTAGGTCTATTTGATATATGTATTGTGTAATTACATTCTAGAATACTGTAGTAGTAGACTATCTTGTATAACATGTATTTGTTGATTTTAATTGTGATGGAGGTATATGTAAGTGTGGTGGATTATTGGAGTTATTGGGCAGTAGTGTTGATTGGATTATATTTAGAAGTGTATTTCCTTGATTTATAGGTTTTAGTTTGTTCCCGGTGCAGAGGAAACTTTACTGGATTTTCGTTAAAAATTTTAAAGTGAGTAATTTTATTATGATAATTCTTTAGGCTTACTACGGATTTCAAAAGCTTTATACTTTCCCATTTCCTAGTGTCAGTCATGTGCCCTTGGGGTTCAGGTTATGACAATCAACCACAAGAGCTCCAAGATATGAAAATCCTACACATGACTAGTAAGACAACTAACTATAGAATTTTCCATCTCCAGAATTACCTTTGACAGTTGTAGCTCCTTCGCCAGCTAGAGCCCTTCTCTGCAAACAAGAGCTTCAGCAAAAAAAATAGGCAAAGTTGTAGATTGACACACAACTCTAAAGGCAACAACGAGGTCATTCTGATCCCTTATAATGATGCCTAATCTAATCATTAAATTTTCTTTCACTCCAGTTTTGTATTTACCTTAAAGACACCCTACATAGGTGGTCTCCAACCATTATGATCTCTATGACTAACAGTAATATCCACCATCTAGTTAGCTTTACTATATTCACCAAGGATTGTTATGACAAGATTGAAATGGAAGGAATACTCTATAGACTTCTATTGATGATAGAACATATTTCTAGCATACCACAAAAACCATAACATCATTACAAAAACTACAAAACTATCATCTGGGAGCTCTTTCCTGAACGTGTGAATCCAGTCAATAATAAAAAATCTTCCTAAACTATCATCTATTTGAACAAGAAAGACATAAAGATACCAATAATTTGAGGATCAAAAGCAATCCCTTAAGGCATGTTCTATACTCTCTATAGGCCTCCCCATGCTAATGGCAAATATAATCAACTTGAATACCTTTACTATTCAGAGCTGTACTGACAAACAATATTCCATGAAAAATTCTCCGTAGAAAAAATCTAACCTTAAGAGGAACTTTTACTTTCCAAATCCAAAGCTAATGAGTTTGAGTTGAAGAAGAGACAACAACTCCATTATTAGCTAAAATCCTTTAATTCGATAAGCAGTATGTCGTCTTCACTGAATAAACACCATTTTTTAAAACATGCCACATTGGAGCTATCCCACTCCATCTTAAGAGGGTGGCTAGAATTTATTTAACATCTTGAGTATTAAATTCCTCTTCAACCAGTTGCTGGTTCCAATTTCTTCACTCCTCATGCATGAGCATACTTACAGTAGAGTTTCTTTCTCACCCAGGATTAAAGTTGTAACTTTAAAACTTGGATTCTTTGGTAGCCACTTATACTCCCAAACACTCACTCTTCATTCCCTAACTCTCTATCTTACTCCTTATTGAAGCAAGGTTCTCAAAGTTACAATACTTCTCCATAAAAAACTTGGATTAAATCCTAATGTTGCTTCAAAAAAATTACTACAGGGATAATATTGAGCTTTTAGGATCTTAGCTAATAAAAATATCTTGAAATATGATTAGATGTCGACCTTATTTACCTAGCATAGCATCGTTGAAGGATTGTAAACATCTAATTCCTAAACCACCTTCTTTTTTCAACTTAGAGAGCTCATCTCAAGAGACCTAGTGAATCTTGCATTCACTTTTGCTTTGACCTACTAAAAATTTGCACACAAGCTTTTAAGCTTTTGATAAATCGCAGAAGGAATTTTAAAACAACTCATAATGTATAATAGGGCCACCGATTTAAAATTGCCTTCTCCGCCATAGAAAGGAATTTTTTTTCTAATTCTTCAATTTTTTGGCCACTTTATCCACTAAACTCGAGAAAATTGCCTTTTTTATCTATCCATAACTGTCGAGAGCCCCAAATACCTAACATATTTATCAACTTTGTTAACCCCTTTCACTTGTTGCAATGCTAGACATCTATTCTCAACTAAATTTGCACTGAAAGCAATTTTAGACTTGTTAAAATTGATTTACTAACCAGAAGTTTGCTCATATTTAGAAAGAATGTCTTTCACTTCTCCTAGCTCCTGCTTAGTTGCTCTCCTAAAAATAATGTTGTCATCTACAAAAAAAAAATAGATGGCTAATAGGAGGGGCTCGCCTACATACTTTTATAACTATACAATAACCTGCTAGATTACGCTCTTCATAGCACACTAAACAAAGCTTTTACATAAAATAAAAATAAATATAGCCCTAAATCTGACAAATTGCATGAAGCAACATCGGTATTCATATATTCATGGAGAGGGGATCTCATTTTTAGAGTCTCTAGAAGTGGTTAATATGTTTCCTGGCTCACTATTAATTAGGATAAAAAAAAGAAACAGATGTAACACAATGCATAATAAGCTTCACTTGCGTATAATAAAAATTTAGTCTTAGCATCATAACATGCTATAAAAATTACCACTTTACCCTATCATAAGCTTTATTAATGTCTAACTTTAAGGTAAAGTGAGATTTTGAGCTTGTGGTTTTTGCTTTTATGGAATGAAAAATTTCAAATGCCCATAAAGTGTTAGTAGTTATGAGATAACCCAGAACAAAAGTAGATTGGGTTTCAAAAATAATATGGCAATATGATTTTAAGTATATTTGCAATAACCTTAGTAATGAGCTTAAAAATCACATTGTTGTTGATACTTAAATTTTGACGGTTCCCTTAAAAATTCGATAATGAAGGATTCCTACCAGTTTGATAAGGGAAAAAATCCTTCAGGAGTTTTCTTAAGCATGCTCATGCTGAGAAAATACCTAAAAAACCCAAACCGAGCCTCCAATGTACGAAATTGGTCACCGAGTCACTAAGTCATACTCCAATTTTACAAATTATAAACTATTAGAATGATAAGTCGTTCATTTCGAGCAATCATTGCTAAAAATGCACAACTTGTCAGATCGGTATTTGTCTCATAGGACCGAAGTTCAACTTCGTGAAAAAATGGAAGCGGATTTTGGTAAAACGGATGTCGAAAATACGTCCAGAAGGTCAAAAAATTATAAAAAACACTGTACAAACTGGAAGAAGTGGCCCTAGGAAGCCCGTGTAACGCGTGACCATGTGCCTAACCACATGGCCATGGGCCCCCTGGGGTGCTACCACGTGCCCAACCATATGGCCATGTGCCCCTTGGCATGTGACCATGCGGTCAAGCATATGGCCACTCGCTAGGATGCACAGTCTTGCAAGCAGACGTGTAAGCGCGCACAATGCCACGCACACACGCACCTCTAGACGTGTACCCACATGTAAATTCACCTTTTTTCTATAAATATAGGTCTCCACCTCCCATTTTTAAAAAAAAAAGGGACCCAAAAATAATACTGAAAATCGGTCGAATTAAAGACTCAAGAATCCCATTCTACACTCTTTTAGCCAATCTCCACATTTTTCTTAGGATCTAGATCCTAAAAATCCAAACCCAACCATATCTAATCCAAAGCACACTACAATGGTAATCACTCGGTCCCTCTGAGGATCTCCCAATCATTTTTAATTAAAAATTTGCATCATAGCATTTTTACTTCTTCTTCTACACCTTTCTTTCATTTTTTTTTATCATTTTTGCATTTCGTTACATTTTATATTAATTATTTATTATCTTGTGATGAAGTTGTGATTTTTGTGGTGATTTGAAGTTTGAGATTAAGATATATAGAAGAAGTGGGTAGTTCGGGTGATTTTGAGAGTGTTTGCATTCATTTTTAGATTTTTCGCCATTTTTGCATCATGTTTCATTTATATAAAAAAGGTATTTTAGTGTAAAGTTAGTATTTTTATTATTGTTTTTGCATCATTTTAATTTATTATATTTACTACTATATTTTTATTTATTTTTATTAATATTTCTACATATTTTTCATTTTTATTGCATTTTTACTATTTTCATCATATTTATGTTACTTATGGTAAATTTGACATTTTTATCAGAAAGTTAATATTTTTTTGGTAAAAATGTCACCTTTATCACTTTGATATTTTAACTTGTCATTTTTATTTATTTGCATATTTATTTCTGTATTTTTATCATTTTTGAGGTATTTTTGTAATTTTTATTGCATTTATACCTTTTATAGTAAATTTTGTCCTTTTATCATAAAGCTCACATTTTTATGATAAAAATGTCATATTTTTTATTTTTTATTACTTTATTTCTGCTATATCTATTCATTTATTTAATTATTTCAGCACTTCATCTATTTTTGTTTCTTTTTTTCTATTTTTATTGATTTTATGATTTTTATATTAAATTTGGTATTTTTATCATAAAAGTTCATATTTTTATGGTAAAAAATCATCTTTATTATTTTTAAATATCTATTGCTGTCATCTTTATTTATTTATGTATTTATTTCAGCATTTTATTATTTTTATTACTTTTTTCGCAATTTTTATTGTTTTCCTTTTATGGTAAATTTGATTTTTTCATCATGAAGTTCACATTTTTATGGTGAGAATATCATTTTAATTTATTCAATTTTATATTTTTATTTATTTATGTTAATATTTCTGTATTTTTATTATTTTTGTTGCATTTTTGTAATCTTTATGCCTTTCGAGTAAAATTGTCATTTCTATTATAAAGTAGATATTTTTATGGTGGAAATGACATCCTTACCACTTTAATATTTCTAATTCTGCATTCTATTATTTTTAATTATATTAATTGCATTTTTATTATTTTTATTATCCCTTTTGATAAACCTATTATTCTTATGGTGAAAATAATATTTTTATCAATCTTTTCTTATCTCACCTGCATTTTTATTATTTTTATTGCATATTCATCATCCTTGTCATTTTTATTATTTTCCTTGATAAATTTATTATCTTCATCTTAAATACAATATTTTTATGGTGAGAATAATATCTTTATCACTTTTATCATTTTATTTGTAATTTCCCACTTTATTCCTAATATTTATCCTATCATAAAAATTTTATTTTTATAATAAAAATGATGACTTCACATTAAAGTACCCAAATTCCAAAATCTTGCATCATGCATCCATGAGCATCCTTGTTTTCTTATGTGTTTAATTATTCTTTTATGGAATAAAGTTTGATTTGGCCCTTAAACTTTTTAGCAAAGTTCAAATTGCCCTTTTTTGACCTTTTTCTTCGATTTGCCCCTGAACTTTACAATAAAGGTCAAATTAGCACTAAATATTTCAGTTACACCCCTATTGTCTTAGATGTGCACAAATATCACAATGAAAGTTATAAAAAGCTCCCTGATAGTTTAGTAAGTTAACAAATTAGTCCATACTTTTTCATAAAAACATTTAGTAAAAAATTTAAATTTTATTTTCTAAAATTATATTTAAACCCTTAATTTATATATGGTATATTATATTATTATTTTTAAATTTTAACACATAAATTTGAATTATTTAAATTTACATATTTTACTATATTTATAGTTAACTATCATGAAAAGTACTTTACTATTATTAGTGTTTAGGGACCAAATTTTTAAGAAAATCCACCTATTGTAGGAAAATATTATCATGATATATATATATATATATATATAATTTAAATTTATGTATTAAATTAAAAATAATTATTATTAAATTAATATGATAAAAATTATTCTTTCAAAATAATTAACTATAATATATTATTTTTAAAATTTTTAATAATTTTTAACATATAAATAATTTCAAGATTTGAAATAATATTATTTATATGTAAATTAATATCTCAATACAAATATTATAATACTTCAAAAATTCTAATGCAAGTGTAATCTAAGAATTTTTGACACATAATGTAAATAATGTTATTTATATGTAAATCTAAGAATTTTTGACACATAATGTAAATAATGTTATTTATATGTAAATTAATATGTCAGAATTTTTGAAGTATTATAATATTTGTATTGGCATATTAATTTCAATATAAATAACATTATTTCAAATCTTATAATTATTTATATGTTAAAAATTATTAAAATTTTCAAAAATAATATATTATAGTTAATTATTTTAAAAGAATATTTTTTTATCATGATAATATTTTCCTACAATAAATGCTTTGGTTAAAAAAATTTGGTCCCTAAACACTAATAATAGTAATGTATTTTTCATGATAGTTAACTATAAATATATTAAAATATATAAATTTAAATAATTTAAATTTATGTGTTACAATTTAAAAATAATATTATAATATACCTTAATTATTAAATATAATTTTAGAAAATAAAA